>CAIGQZ010035043.1:1717832-1728198 GCA_903798205.1 Danio tinwini
ATAAAAAAAATAAATAAATAAAAAAAAAATCTGTGCTCGATAATAAGGACTGCCCGATGACCCAGGGCCAGTATGCAAGACACTCGGGACAGTATCAGGCCACTGTTGGTGTGCTTGGTGTGCTTTCACACCTAGAAGTTTGTTTCGGAACCTGTCTCGTTTGCACAGTTTCTTTCATATGTGAATCCCACAAACACGCTCGGATCCGCACCAAATCAATCGCTCCGAGATCACCTGAATGAGGTGGTCTACGCTCGACTGAAACAAACTCTGAAGCAGATGATTTTTATCAAGAAAGCAAAATGATCCAACAAACTAACTGGCTATATCACAGTGTAATATGGTTGTGTAATAGCCACATATAGTGCTAAATGAAGAGAGAATTTTGAGTAGGGCGGGATGCCATCATTCCTACTGGTAAATGTGCATTTCATGTCGAATATGAAAGTGAAAGCATGCTGAAATATTAACGAGTGCTTTTTATCTGTTAGGAAAACTGACAGAAATTAGAAGGGGTGTGACGAGACACCTACTCCACGAGACGAGACATGATTTTTACACTATTTTAAAGAAATCCTTAATGATGAAAATCAATGGAATAATCTTAGAATTCAAATATTTTGCTAATAAATAAATGGAAATTGATTTTTATAAAAAAATATATATAATAAAATAAATAATAAATGCAAAACAGTTTAGGTGTTTTTTTTAATTATCTTGTAATGAATTTACTTCAATTTTTATGTATACAATTTCCATAATTATTCCCATAATTTTATGTATGTAATAGTTTTATATTAGTTTAAATTGAATTATATGCAAACACTGCTAAATATATGTTAATATTTAATATATTTATATACTAACAGGCTTTTTTCCTATAGCATTTCAGAGTATTTACATTGCAGACCTTGATGGTCAATTCAGATTTTCTGAGTGTCCAATTTTTTTTTTGATGACCTGCTTACATTTATCATCTTTTACAAGTGACTCATACACGATTGACTGCAATTACACAGCACACGGCAAAAGGCGCAATGACCAGAAAAAAAAAAAGTGGGCGCTGACAATAAAGTGCTCTTTTTTTTTTTTTTCCATGCCTGTATTTATTCAGTTCACATGGCGGATGGTGCGCTCTCTTTCTCTCTCATGAACATGCTTAAATACTTGTGCTACATCACACATATAAAAGCTTTTTTAGTCTCTGTGTGGAATTTGGTCACTTGAACCAGCAAAAGAAAATGTCCCCTTTTCACGTACAGCATAAACGTGTTTGGTAATGATGAAGGCAGGTGTGTTGAATCTCCAACAGTTCAGTATGTGTGTGCGTGCTTAGAGATGTGTGTAGGTTCAGAGAATATGGTGTCAAACAGCTGTGTGGACTGTCCTATCGCAAAATGCGGCTAAAAGTCCTACACGATGGTAGCCTAATAGTTTGATTTGGGTGTTTACATATATGTACTGCACTTCAATAATGACTTTCAGCACATCTACACATCTATAAGCGCTATACAAATAAAGATGAATTGAATTGAACATCTAAAGTGACATTCCATCCCGTGGTAATGTCCATGGTTAATTTGAGTGGCTATAGTTGCAGCCTCTGCTTGGACATGAATAACGCAGCAGCCCTTTGGCCGGTAAGAAAAAAAAAGTGTTTACATCACACCCACACGCCCAACCGAGTAGCATGTGCAACACAGAGGCCAGCCTTACCAGGTGTGTGCAAAGCACTTGATTTGCGGTATAAATTTAATCCTGCTTCCAATCTTCAATGCTAATTTTACCCTCACGCTCCATCATGATAACATCTACTCACGAGACAACTTTTCACCTCGACGAGAAATCTCATCATGATTTAATCTTGCGAGATCTCGTCCAACGAGATCTTGTCACACCCCTAGAAATTAGCATTAGATAATTGTTCCATATATTAACCTTATAACATTTTGTATTAGGCCTATTGGTTTGTTCATTTTTGCACAGACACCTCAAAAGATAGATCAACATTGATCTGCTTCATGATCTGACTGCAGTCTCGGTTCACCTGTTATTTATAAATGAAACCAATAATGCATAATTCTAGACAACAATTTTTTAAACAGATTAAATTCATTAGATTTATTTTTACAAAACTTGACAACTGAAATGAGGCCATGTATTGTATTATATATATATATATTTTTTTTATATATATATAAGACACACAGATCATAACGAATTTAGTTACATCACAACTGTACTTTTTTAATAGTCAGTTGTATTTTAAGAAATGTTATGTTGAATAAAAAGTGTATACACAATTATGTTTGGCTTTTGACACATTTAAATATGTGGCTAAGAAATAGCTATTAACTTTTTTTTTGGTGGGGCGAGTGAACATTTTGGCAGGGCAATTAAAAACCTGAACCATTGGCCTGATCGGGCCAGTAGAAAAAAATCCTTAGTGTTGAACCCTGCAAATATGAATTTATAGGTGTGCATTTTAACTTCCTATGCATCTATGAGCTTAATTTTTTTTTCTTGATTGAGACATGTTGAATTCTTCTTCCATCATTTGCAATGTTTCTAAATTGTGCTGTTAGTTATTTTTCTTACCAATTTTTTTTTGCTGTTTTATCTATTATTTTCTGTAAAGCTGCTTCTGGCCATGACATGTTCACACTAAATGGTCATAAGGGACATGTTTAAGGGATTATATGCAGCATCCTTAATTTATTCTCTTTGGTAAGGAGAGATCTCCACTTAAGTATTATACTTGGAGTGGAAATGAGCTTTATGTTTTATAAAGCTTGATGCATCAGAATCAGTACTCGTATCACCCGCAAAAATTCTGATCAGAGCAGCCCTAATACATACTCACTTTTTTCAACACTGCTTATAAGCTCTTAAAAAACTATAATAAACTAAATGTATGCTGTCTATCCAGGTCAGGATATATCTTCCACCTATATGATCTATAAATACACTGAGAACTTTCAAACTAATTTGACTGCAAGGAAAATAATTAAACCATATTAGTTATAAAGCTATTAAATCAGCTATTATAATATTAGTAATAAAGAAAGCCTTGTTAAATGTTTTATTGAGATGGATTGTTAGTGATTGGATGACTTCTTGCCTGATTGAGTAGCTTTATACGGACATAGTAAAATTAAGACCAGTTTAAAATGATTTAAGACAATAATTTAGTGAATTTAAGACCAAGTTTTTAAAATTTAGGACATTTTAAGACTTTAAGACCCTGTGGACACTACACAGCACGGACTTACCAGACACGCAGAGGAAGTCGTCAATGGAAGTGATGTCATCCACAGCGTCAGTGAGCACTCGCACCTGTTTTTCCCACTGGTCTTTAAACAAATCCATGTTATCCTGAGCCACCTTGCTGTTAGGTTTGGCAGCCAGGGCCAAAGCTGCATTAATCACCTGCAATTACAATACACGAGCCATTAATCTGCTTTTAAGACGTACGAGAACCAAAAGAAACACAACAGCACATATGCAGATTGATTATCTGAGCCCTTCCCCCACTTCAAAACACAATGCAATTGTTTCAGATTACGACAGAGATTAAGCTATGTTTATTTAGATGGAAAGATACATGAGTTCAAAGCCCTAGGATCAAGGAAGAGTCACTGGGTTCAGATTAAAGAGGTATTGACAGTGGACGTCCAGTCAAACGGCTGCGTACCTGAGGGCACAGTGTTTCCAGCTGGGAAGCGGCCATTCGCACCAACTTCACTCCCTCTTCGTTGTTGGAGATAGAGCAGGCGAGGTTGGCAACCTACAACCAGAAAGAACACAGCTTTTTAATGACATGAAAACTGATTGCATTGTTTATGTTATTCAATGCCAGGTCAGCTACACTAGCAAAATCTATTAAGAACAACACAACTGAAGAGTTAAATTGCAAAAACTCTGAAAGTCTCTAAAATTGTCTTCTAAAATTAGCATTTTTTTCTGACTAGTGTAGGCTCAGTAATTTTAGTTTTATAGTGACAAGCTATTTTCATTGCCTTTAAAGTAAAATAACTGAATGTAAACATAGGAGGCGGAGAAAAATGCACATTTTAGGAGAAAATTTCAGACAGCATTTGGAGGTTTTTGCATGTAAACTCTTCAAATATACATTCAAATGGACAAAGTAGTTTCATTACATTTGCCACTATATGAACTCTTAACACGTCAGTGTTATTAAAAAAATAAATAAATAACTAAATTGACAGCCCTCTGAATAAGAGCATAATATATAACAGTATAACACAAGCCTTTGTTTAACCAAAAACTATTTTAAGCTAATCAAACACATTTATGTTTCCTCACCACTTGAATGCACAAGCTTAAACAAAAAATCATCTGATAGAATTTGATTATTTTTACCCAAATTTGACTACCTTCAGAATAAGTATATTCTATAACAAAAAATAAACCTAAGGCTCAGTTTAAATAAATAAATAAATAATCAAATAATCAAATAATAAAATAAATAATAAAATAAATAAATATTGAAATGTATAATTATATATATATATATATATATATATATATGCATTTTCAATATTATATTTCACACACAGGACAAACACAAGTCTTGAAACTAATTTAGCACGTTGTAGGGCTTCCCTCAGCATAAATATATCTTAAATTCTACCTAAAACACTGCCATAAAAACTCAATGAGTGGGAAAAATTGTCTCTTCATCTAGTGCAGGGCTGTCAAACTCAATTCCTGGATGGCGGCAGCCCTGCAGAGTGTAGTTCCAGCCCTGTTCAACACCTATTTGTAGTTATCAAAGAAGACTAAAGCACTTAATCAGGTGTGTTTAATTAGAATGTTGGGCATTTCACACACTCAAATGTCGCAGCTTCCTCACGTAGCGAAATGGGGCGGAGCTATCTGACACTGATGTTGGATAACTATTTTGGATTGTGAAAGCAAAAATCTCCTACGAAAGGGATTATAGTGCCTCCCAATGGTGAATGCAGCTATACTAATGGCAGGTATTATTTGGCACTTTGGTCATTTATTTCACTAATTTGCCAACAGTCAAGCGTCATCTGAAAAATGGTGTGAATTTCCGCTTAGGAAAATAAAAAACATTAGTGCTCCATTTGGAACGACACTACATGCACAAATATGCTGTTGAGTGCGTAACGCCCCATTCACACGGGCCGTCAGATTCAACGCTTTCCATTCACTTTGAATGGGTGACGTGAGGCATTGCCGAACTGCATTGTGGATCCGTCGGCGCCGCTTCAGAGCCGTTGCTCGCTGCAGAAGTTGGGACTTGCTCAACTTTTGAAGCGCCGACGGAAGCGTCAGATTGCTGTATGCAAATGCACCAGCTCAGACAGGGGCCTATTGCTGACTAATTTCATTAGCTGACGCTGCTATGACGATCGCGTCAGCCCCAACTTCAGCCACGCCCTCTATCAAACACTGACGCTGAAGCCCTGTGTGAATCAGGAGTATATGTATAAGTACATAGTGTGTAAGTGCATAAGTACATAGTGCATAGTGTGCCATTTGGGACGCAGCTTAAGTTTGACACCCCTGTGATCTAAGATGAATCTGAAATCGCATACTTCCTTACAAGTCGAATTCGAAATACAGTATGTGAAAAGTATCTAGATGACCTACTACTTCCAGCGAGATTCTGAAGTGTGCATCCTATAAAAAACGTGACAAAATTCATGTGTATGTGATGACAAAATGGTGGATATAGTACGCCCAAGTTCCATTCATACTACTGACATTCATACTGTGTAGAACATACTTTTGTAATGACCGAGTAGTACATTTAAATTCAAATGCAGTACCCACTTAGTAGGCGATTTCGGATGCAACCCTGGTCAATGGCAGGGAAAGAGTTAATATGGGATAAATTGAGTAAAATTTTACTAAACAGTTCTTTAAGTGAGCTTGACATGACAAATGAATGGCAAAAACTTGTTTTCGCAGGCTCACACACACAGCTTTAATTTAACACACACCTGCTGTCGGCTGTTGATCAGATTATTTGATAAAATGGTAAAATAATACCGCAGAAAAATGTGCCCCAGAGGATTAAACCAAAACAAAAGCAAAGCCTGAAATTGAGGTCTGGTCGTCTCCCCACATGGGGAATATATTTCATATAATTCACAGGACGATGGCTGACAGCGTCAGGGAGTGGTTTCTGGAGATGATTAAATCACCGCTCTGCCAGACTGCTGTTACCTCAGGAAAAGTGAGAAAGGCAAATATTCCTGACACTTTCAGAAACTCCAGCAGCAGCTGAAATCTAAGTGCTGAAGTAAGCAAACCTACTACCTGTTGCTGATGTTTATAGTGCTGTACAGTAAATTGTCATTTTGACCCACAAATCTCCCTTCCCAAACACGATTCACCAAACATTCGCTACTTTTTTGGTAGGTGATGGCCATTAAATTAAAGCACCAAAATGGAAAGACGTCCACACATAGCAGTCGTTCTGCTTTTTATGAATCTTTTGGTTTTGGACACACAGAAAGAGACTTGCATCTTTCTTTCACAAAAACATTATAAATGTTCATAACGCAATGTCTGCAGAAGCTGTTTTTGAAGGAAACAAGCAGACATTATTACGATGTTTGCCATGGTTCTGGTGCTTTGCTCTGGCTGCAATAAAGCGAAATAAGCACAGCACTTTGCAGAGTAGCTTCATTACTTAAGGCGAGTCTCGTTTTAATTAAATGTTACAGAGGAGTTTCATCCATATTTGTTTAGTGGGACTGCTCAAAGTTACTGTACCTTATCGTAATGTGCTAGAATTGGCTCTGTCAGGAATGGGAAATCCAGAACACAAGTGGAGTGTAAATGTGAACAGAGCTCAGCGTAGTCACAGAAAACGGCCCACTGACTACACGAGTACTTTTCCTCATCCCTCGAGCACCATACTGGGAATCTCTCGAGCAGCAGGGTGCCATTAGCAAACACACTAGTCAAGCATTAAAAACATGTATACATGCCAACTGTTTAAACAAGGAGCACTTCAGCATGTGCAATAGAGTTCAGCGCTCAAAATCCTCATATGATGAGACTTCATAGTAGCATACCTGGGGGTGGAAGGGTTTCCAGTGGTCATGGGAAAAGCTGAAGCACACCTTTGTTAATGCAGTCGCCATGATACACACTCAGCTTGACATGAAACATGCGATGGAAGAGTCCTGAGGGCCACTCCACAGCATATCTATTGGCCACTCTGGAAGATTACAACCAGAAGGCTGCTGATTTGATCCTATGAGGAGCGATGCTTGACCATTACCCACAGTGCCCGAGAGCGAAGCAGTTCACAGCAGACTTCTACAGAGAGATTTTACCTTCGTAACAAGCTTATGACTAGGGCTGTGGAATTAATCGAAATTCTGTTTTGATTTTTGCGTTCAATGATTATGATAATATATTAATGGAGATGAAACTATTATTGCATCATATCCCAACCCCTTTCCAGCAGTATGCATTCATTTCACTGCAAAGCTCTGTTTCACATGAAAGTTTGTAAAAGCCTGTATTGTAACTAGGGTTGTCACGATACTGGAATTCGATACCAATCGGTACTGAAGTTTTAAAATAGTCCATTTCCCGCAAACAATTGAGCGTGTTCTTAAACAGCGCTGACTTGCCATTGTGTTCACATGCTCAACAGAAATGATTGTGATTGGCTGTGAAGGTTATCAGTTAACCGGACTCACCGCTGTTTACTTAGTGTAACCACAGAATCAAGGACACTGGAGCGTTTTAAAGCCGCAATTTATCAGTGGATCGCTCCTATGTCAGCTTATAACCAAACCAGCTGATTGACGTGACTTTGAAACGCTCCAGAATCAGCGGTGAGTTCAGTGAACCGATGACCTTCACAGCCAATCACAGTCATTTCTGTTGGGCACATGAACACAATGGCAAATCAGCTGTTTAAGGGTGCTTTCACACTTGGTTCAATTGCCTGGACCATTCTCAAGTTCAATTGTCCCCCCTTGCCACCTTCTTGGTTGGTCTGTTTACACTGTACAGTTGGCAGTTCACTTCCGTTATTTGGTACGATTGCATTCATACCCGATGTGAACCAGACCAGAGTTTGCGTAAACCATACCCCAGACCACCTCTTTCAGGCAGTTTGTGGGTGCGCACCAGAGTTCAGAAGACACGTTTACACTAGCTAAACATACCATACTCTGACATCAAATGAACCAGGGTGCAGACCAAAAGTGCTACTGTAAAAGCAGCCTGCTCAAATGTTGGTGGGAAATTTCAGTACAGATTGGTACCGAATTCCAGTATTGTGACAACCCTAATCGTAACGTAACTTTTGCAACATGGTACGTGCTTCATTTATTGATGTATATTCGATTAATTCATGTTTTTGCATAAAAGAGAATGCATGATGTTGTGTGCATGTGCTCAGAAATGAGCAGAACACACACATCTAAAGTCAACTTAAGCTGAGTGCCTAAATGGTCAAATACATGCAAAAGTGTCAAATTGTGGTGCACAGTGATTACACTAATCACCTCATTAACACATTTGTTATGAAGAAATAACTGAACAGAGTTATTGAAGCGGCATGTGAAAGTGAAAAGAACCAGAACTGCCAACTGTTTTTAATAATATTAATTAGGGCTGTGCAAAAATATCGATACATCTAACTATCGCGATCATTTCTTTTACGATAGTTTATCGATAATCCAACCTCAAGTATTGATTCAAGTTGTGCCAAACGACCTCCTCCTCCGCTCCTGTAGATGTCGCTAACTCGTGTAAAAAAAAAAAAAGCCAAGTAGTACGGTATCAGAAGTAAGCAAGAGTGAGCATGGTGGAAAATATAATGGTGCCTCCAGCTTTTAGAGCTGACATGTGGCTGCACTTTCTTCACAATTCCGCTAGTCCTGGCTTCATAATAGAGCTAATTTCTATTGAGCCCAGTGTTAAAATGGACAACTTTACAGCAGAAAAAAAGGTGTTTACAGCCTGGTACAAAGAACGATTTCGGTTCATATAGCTAATATTACCCTTCGTGACAACTGTGAGGGGGATGAATTTTTTCCTGAATATAAAGGAAACTCATACACTTTTCTTCATATTATGTTTGCATAATTAAGGGCAGGGCCACTTGAGTGACAGCTAGCACTCGCTGGTCGCTGTCACTTTACCTCAGCTGATTAGTAGCCGCTGATCTCGGCATATTCATCGTATTCTTGTTTGATGTGGCTTTACACAGTCAGATGCCTTTTGAAATTATTTCCTACAATTATCAGATGATATGGCATGCTGTGTGCACTTAATTGTGCTCACAAACCACTCACATGGCCTGCGTTTCCCAGGTGAGTGAAATTATATACTTATACCATCTCTATAAATGCATTTGTTTTAAGATCATTTATCATTTATAATGTTCTTTAGACCTGTAATGCACTCCAGAATCTGACAGATTGATTAGCTGTAGGCTCTAGAACAGTCGTTTGAAGCGTTGTCATACAGTGTTCTGCCTAAATTTCATCAATAGCCCTGCATTTACTAACACAGACTATATCTGAAGTGTTTTGAAGTAATTTGCACTTTCTGTTAATAAACGTCATAAGAACGATGCTTATAGTGGCTCAATGTTTAATACATTGAGCCACTAAGCATTGTGCTTATGACGTTGCTCATGAAACAGTGTTTTTAAAAGTCTAAACACTTTATTGATATAGTATACAACCAAGCACATGTGGTCAGAAACTAATGAGTTTGCTTCATTAGTATATTTGTATTTAATTGCATTTATTTACTTCCCATAATTGTGAGAACTGTATTAGTTTGTCCCATTCTGCTTCAGTAAAAAGAATTGTGAAAATCTTTGAAATGTATACAGTGCTCAGCATATACAAGTACACCACTCACAAATATATATTTTAAATACATATTTTTAATAGGAAGCTCTACAATATTATAATTGTGCATATACATTAGATTAGTCGGTACTGAAGCCAAACCTGGAGCTTTTCTAACATAATATACAATAACGGTACAAAAACTAGTACAGCCACATTTCTGTTATAGAAAAATATTAAATACACATTTATAAAAAAAATAAAAATAAAAAAAGAGGAAAAAAAATAAATCAAGAGAAGCAAAAACATTAAAAAAAATTGCTGAAATTTTGTAGGCTGTTTTTTATTTTTTGCAATATTTTGCTTGAGTTTATTATATCTTTCAATTTTTTAATATGTTTGGTGAATAAAATATTATTTTAATAAATATATATGTTTAATAAATCTGTTTTGTTTAAATTGCCTATATTCACTGAGAAATAGATGAAAATATTCATTTTTAAAATGGGGTGTACTCATTTATGCTGAGCACTGTA
>CAIGQZ010035043.1:1728598-1738598 GCA_903798205.1 Danio tinwini
ATAATTGCAATTCCACTGTTAGAGACAGAATATAAAAAAAAAAAATCAGGAAATCACATTATATAATTTTTTAACAATTTATTTGTAAATGACTGTATCAAATAAGTATTTGATCACTTAAGTCAAGCATTTTAAATATTTAGTACAGAAGCCTTTGTTAACAATTACAGAGGTTCCTGTAGTTCTTCACCAGGTTTGTACACACTGAAGGAGGGATTTTGCCCACTGATCTTCTCTAGATCTGTCAGGTTTCAGGGCTGTCGCTGAGCAACATGGAGTTTCAGGTCCCTCCAAAGATTTTCTATTGGATTTAGATCTGGAGACTGGCTAGACCACTCCAAAACCTTGTTATGCTTCTTACTAAGCCACTCCGGTTTTCCTGGCTGTGTGCTTTGAGTCATTGTCATGTTGGAAGACCCAGCCACGAGACATATTTAATGCTCTGACTGAGGAAAGGAGGTTTTTGCCCAATATCTCACAATACATGGCCACGTTCATCCTCTCCTTAATACAGTGCAGTCATTCTGTCCCCTGTGCAGAAAAACACCCCAGAGCATGATGCTTCCAGCCCCATGCTTCACTGTAGGTATGGCATTATTGGGATGATACACATCATTCTTCTTCCTCCAAATTCGGTGAATAGAGTTAAGACCAAAAAGTTTTACTTTGGTCTCATCTGACCACAGGGGAACCTTCTGTGCGATGCATCTTTTTAAAAAAATTATATCTTACTGTATTACTGATAGTAATTTGTTAGTTTTTTTAGATTTATGAATGATTCACTTCCCTACAGAATCTTTCCAAGTAATCTAAAATGAATAAATTATTTCTAAATAGCAGTTTTCAAGTCATCTGGTGAAATTGTGTATACAGTATATTGCAATATTTATTGCAGAAAAAAACAAAACATCACCATATCAGATTTTTCCAACGTCATGCAGCCCTATTAGCCATAAATGTTTTTTTTTGCATAGGGTTGGGCGATGTTGACCAATTTGGCATCGTACGACATCTAATGTAAAACATCGCGATGGCATCGTCGTCGTAGGCGAAGGTGGGGGTGGTGGTTGTTAAATATCAATTACTTCATAAATTAATTAATTGTAGCCCACAGTTTTCACTGTCTGACCCACATGGTCTTTGCTTTACCCATAACCAAACCATAAATAAATAAAGTTACACACAAAATACCACCTGTCAATCACTTTTTTCTGCAGGACTCTGGCATGAATAGGCGGAGTGATCTGTGTCGTTATAATGGCTTTTTCCCACAGCTGGTGGAGAAGATGAGAGTTCATTAGTTCCTGGTTTTTTTATTACTAATATTATTATTATGAGGAAATAATAACAAGATGCTAGGGCTCCACCGTTTTGGTTGCATATGCGCCCGAAATTTTATGCGACCTAAAAATATTTTTGGAAGCATTTGTGCTAGTGCATAAATTGTTGCCGTGCGACCTGTTTTCACTGCAAAATCCTCACTGGGTGGGCAGATTCAGGAGACATTTATGCAGAATGCATCTTTGCACCTAATAACGCCAAACGCAGTGCTCAGGAACAGATTAAAACAGTTGTTACGTGAACTTACTGAAGTAAAAAAGCCTGCAATGCTTGCCCCGCCTTTGTGCTCTTCTTGTTGGCCCACTACTCTAGAACTGAACGTGAATGGATTGGTTAATATCAGCTGTCAATCACTCAGTCAATGCCTTCTGCCTACAGATGACAGGAGCTACAACTGCGAAAATATGAAGCGCTGAAGATGAGAATGAATAGAACACTGACAGATTTAGTTTTAGATACCATATTAAGTTATTAAAAATGGCACATCTTATTAGTGATCATGTGCTGAATGTTAATTCACCATTAACACTATTCCAAGAGTGGATAAAAGACTTCCTGTGGCTTCAAGTCCGCTATGAAAACAACTAAAGCCATTCACTGTAAAGTCTGTGGGACGGGGTTTGCAGGTAACAGCGTTTGCCACTGAATCTACACATTTTAAAAGTGACAGGTGCTGTATAATCCTTCATTTAATCCTCACCATCCTGTCAGCCATGCAAGCGGAAGCTATATGTAAAATTTAACAGCTCATGAAAATACCGTTATTGCTATTAAGATGACCTGCAAATAATAAGTTATACATCAATATAAATGTGGGGCGGGGCGATGGATTGCGATGCCGGCTCAGCATTGTGAAGTTTATCGGCCATAGGCGATGGAATCGTCTATTGGCCCAACACTAATTGTACACCTATAAAGTTGTCAATCAGCCCAATGTGTTTATCATATACTCATGATGATTTTCACTTCCTTATTTTGGTTTAATAGCCAAATAATGAAATTGCTGATCAATACGTGTAAGATTCAGAGAGAAAACTCCAGAAAATAAAGCTATTTATTTAAAATGAATGACAAATATGTACAGTCTTTATATGGAATATATATAGATCGATAGACTCTGTAGTGTCACAACACTGACACCACACTTAACATGCATAGATTTTTATTATGAACCATAAAGTCTAATCTGTTTATCATATACTTAGGCCTGTCACAATAATCAATATATGGACTCATTGCACAACATGGATGTAACCTCAATCATTTTTGGTGATGCAATGTATATCGCCCACACATAAAAAACAATTCCAGCAACATTTTAGCTGATTGAACATCTCTATCGGAGGTGTCAGTATGGTTAAAACCACTGTAGTATAAATTACTACAGTATATTTCTATGTGGGTGTCTGACAGCTGAAAATAGATCTGGTAGCAGATATCACAGCCTCTGTTACTCTTTAACTTGCACTTTAACTTTATTTATGATATGCATTTTCACATTCTGATTCTGATTAAATATAAAAAATGACTAATTAAATTAAATATTCTTAAGAATAAAATATTATGTGTTCTTTGGGAGGAGTGTGCTTGTATTATGATGATATTATATTGTCATTCTGGCATTATATAATGAGTGGCATAAAATGGTCTTAAAATAACAATAATATTGTTTATTGCAATATATTTGGTGCAATATATCATGCAACAAAAAATAGAAATCGTGACAGGCCTACATATACTCATGATCATTTATCATTTTTACGTCCATCTTTTGGTTGTAAAGCCAAATAATGGAATTGCTGATCATTAATAATTAACTTATTCATAATTAATATTAAAGTTTGAATGTGGCAAGTTAAAAGTTAAGGTAACAGATTAGTTTAAGTAACAATTCTCACTATTAACTAGTCGCTTGTTACCTACCTATTATTAATATATTGACTGTTTATTAGTACTTATAAAAGCACATATTCTGCATAATCTTATTCTACATCCCTAATTAGATTAGATTCAACTTTATTGTCATTACACATGTACAAGGCAACGAAATGCAGTTTAGGTCTAACCAGGAGTGCAATAGCAGCAAGTGCGGGATATAGGTATAAGTTATAAAGTGCAGTTATACAAAAACTATGGGTAATATTTACAGATGGATGGACTATGAACATTATATACATGTTGTATTAGCTATGAACAAAGATTAACAATAGATGGATATATGTACAGGTTGCTATTAATAATCAGAAGTGTGCAGAGAGATATGATCAATCACAATCCTATATAATCCATATATAATACCATAATTCTAACCCTGCCCAATACAGAAACCAAAGTACTACTTTAAACTTCTAATTTGCTGCTGCGCAATGGTTAAGGCAAAAGTCTTTGTTAATGGTTTATTAATAGCAATAATTGCATCTTGAAAAGAAACCCTATTGGTAGAGGTGTGACAAGACCTTGTATGACGAGATCTCGTGAGATTAAATTGCGACTAGATTTCTCGTCGAGGTGAAAAGTCTGGTGAGGTGTGATGTTATGATGAAGCGTTGGGGTGAAATTGGCATTAAAGATCGGAGGCAGGATTGGATTTAAACTGCAAATCAAGTGCTTTCCACACAACTGGCAACCCAGGCTGGCCTTGGAGTTGCACGTTTTACTCTGTTGGGCGGGCAGGTGTGCCATAACCGCTTTCAGTTCAGTGGCTGCTGCGTCCAACATAGGTTACAACTGCAACCACACACATTATAGTACATAATGCGATGAAATGGCACTTCAGATATGCTTAAAGTTTTAATCGTCATAAATACAAATAGAATAAGGAGTATTTCTATTTCATTCGCATTACTAAAGTGCAGTACAGACATGTAAAGACCTTTTTTTCTTCAGTTGAATAAAAGACTACTATCTATTAATACAGGGAGTGCAGAATTATTAGGCAAGTTGTATTTTTGAGGATTAATTTATTATTGAACAACAACCATGTTCTCAATGAACCCAAAAAACTCAATAACAAAGCTGAATATTTTTGGAAGTAGTTTTTAGTTTGAGCTATTTTAGGAAGATATCTGTGTGTGCAGGTGACTATTACTGTGCATAATTATTAGGCAACTTAACAAAAAACAAATATATACCCATTTCAATGATTTATTTTCACCAGTGAAACCAATATAACATCTCCACATTAACAAATATACATTTCTGACATTCAAAAACAAAACAAAAACAAATCAGTGACCAATATAGCCACCTTTCTTTGCAAGGATGCTCAAAAGCCTGCCATCCATGGATTCTGTCAGTGTTTTGATCTGTTCACCATCAACATTGCATGCAGCAGCAACCACAGCCTCCCAGACACTGTTCAGAGAGGTTTACTGTTTTCCCTCCTTGTAAATGTCACATTTGATGATGGACCACAGGTTCTCTATGGGGTTCGGATCAGGTGAACAAGGAGGCCATGTCATTAGTTTTTCTTCTTTTAGACCCTTTCTTGCCAGCCATGCTGTGGAGTACTTGGACGCGTGTGATGGAGCATTGTCCTGCATGAAAATCATGTTTTTCTTGAAGGATGCAGACTTCTTCCTGTACCACTGCTTGAAGAAGGTGTCTTCCAGAAACTGGCAGTAGGACTGGGAGTTGAGCTTGACTCCATCCTCAACCCGAAAAGGCCCCACAACCGCATCTTTGATGATACCAGCCCAAACCAGTACTCCACCTCCACCTTGCTGGCGTCTGAGTTGGACTGGAGCTTTCTGCCCTTTACCGATCCATCCACGGGCCCATCCATCTGGCCCATCAAGACTCACCCTCATTTCATCGGTCCATAAAACCTTAGAAAAATCAGTCTTGAGATATTTCTTGGCCCAGTCTTGACGTTTCAGCTTGTGTGTCTTGTTCAGTGGTGGTCGTTTTTCAGCCTTTCTTACCTTGGCCGTGCCTCTGAGTATTGCACACCTTGTGCTTTTGGGCACTCCAGTGATGTTGCAGCTCTAAAATATGGCAAAACTGGTGGCAAGTGGCATCTTGGCAGCTGCACGCTTGACTTTTCTCAGTTCATGGGCAGTTATTTTGCACCTTGGTTTTTCCACACGCTTCTTGCGATCCTGTTGACTATTTTGAATGAAACTCTTGATTGTTCTATGATCACGCTTCAGAAGCTTGGCAGTTTTAAGAGTGCTGCATCCCTCTGCAAGATATCTCACTATTTTTGACTTTTCAGAGCCTGTCAAGTCCTTCTTTTGACCCATTTTGTCAAAGAAAAGTTGCCTAATAATTATGCACACCTGATATAGAGTGTTGATGTCATTAGACCACACCCCTTCTCATTACAGAGATGCACATCACCTAATATGCTTATTGGTAGTAGGCTTTCGAGCCTATACAGCTTGAAGACAACATGCATAAAGAGGATGATGTGGTCAAAATACTAATTTGGCTAAAAATTCTGCACTCCCTGTATAAATCATAATTGAAGATTTCTTAAATTTTGTAAAAATCTCATCTCTCCTCGTTCTCCTAAATCTAATCTTGTGTCTCGTCTCATGGAGTAAGTGTCTTTTCACAGCTCTACCTATGGGTCACACTATTTTAAGAAAGCAAATACAAAAAAGCTCTAAATTTAAACACAAATAAATGACGTTTAGTAAACAGCAATGCCAATTCATTCCCCTCCTCTCTCACTCGTTCTCTCCCTGTCTCTTCCTCTCATTTTCTGTAACACTTGGTAGTTTAGTCCCTGCACAATCTCGGTGTTCCTTGAGCAGCTAGGAACCTTTGAGAACAAGGCCTTGAGGCAATAAAACTAAGCTTGCACTATTTTTATCCTGCTTCAGGAATGATGCATTTCACGGTATAAAAACCAAACTGCCACCGTTTTAGCGACCAAGAACTGACACTCAGAGCCAAGCAACGGATCTTCCTGCATGCTCAGAAGTTCAAAGTCAATATAAGTGGCTTTCTGAATGGGGTGGAGAGAAAAAAAAAAAGGTGAAATTAACAAACAGGTAACGACGAAGTACTCTTAGGATGTATGAAGGTTGCCAGAAGGGTCTCCACCTACAGCAATGACTACAACGCAAATGCCTCTCTAAAAGAAACTATATGAATGGTGGTATCTGCAAACACAACAGAGAGAGAGAAAGATGAGATGCGTAGCTGGCACTTTTTCCAGCCCCCAGAGAGTGTCGACTTCATGCCTTCTGCGGGCGTAAAAAAGACAGCGAGGGGAGAGAAAATTTGGCTGCAGTTCCATTGCTGTCGTAGCCATGGATGCTTCATTGTACAGCAAATTAAACGTCCTCCCTACAGCAATAATCACATCCATATTTAAACTCTAAACAGAGCGAGAGGGGAAAAAAATGGATTACACTATAAATCTCCTCACTTATTTGTGGAATGTGGGCCACGTTTGTTGAAGCAGGTTATCATTCTGTGCAGGATGACCATACTTGAATCAAAATTACTTTGAGATTTTTAGGAACAACTGATAATCTGTTTTTTTCTTTTCAGTTGTGTTGCTTCTATTGTGTTTGACTATACATTGTCTGCATCAGGGATGAATGATATAAAAAAAATGATAGCAATATTGTGTTTCTGCAATACGAAATTTTTATTTCACCAGAAAATAAAATTGCATTACTATGTTGTTATTATTATTTATTAAATAACTATTTGAATGCATAACTTCAGAATGGTTAGAATATTTTTTTTTTATTGGAGCACATCTGCATAAATAATAATAATAATAATTATAATAATAATAATACCTTATATTTCTATAGCACATTTCTAGACAAAGCGCGGGGGGCTTGTTTTAACGTCTCAACCGGTGCTCACTGAGAAGTATAGAGTGCCCATCAATATACTGGGGCATTAGGACCCACACAGGCTGCAGGTTGAGTGCCCCCTGCTGGTCTCACCAACACCACTTTTGGCAGCAATCTAGCTTTCCAATGTGGTCTCACATCCAGGTATGCTTAGCTTCAGTAGGCTACCATGTGAAATTTGCAGAGAGCTAGCCAAATAATCATAAACAAGTTCAATTTAATTACAAACTAGATAAAAAAATAAAAATAAAAACATACAAATGAGGAATAAATAGTGTTTTATATTGGTCACAAATGACACTTCACCAGTTTTCATTATTTAAATGATGCATAAATATCAGGGTTTCTGCAGGTTTCACCTAGTCAAATTTAAGACTTTAAGACCTTTCAAGACCAGCAAGAGTGA
Source organism: Danio tinwini (assembly GCA_903798205.1). Taxonomy (NCBI): domain Eukaryota; kingdom Metazoa; phylum Chordata; class Actinopteri; order Cypriniformes; family Danionidae; genus Danio; species Danio tinwini. The sequence goes on from CAIGQZ010035043.1 coordinate 1,736,168, forward strand.
AATTTCATACTGGTATATTATATTAAACGCCAAGTTATTTTTAAAAATAGAATAGCATGAAAAAAAAAATAATAATTACTTGCCCCATCACGAAACAAATTCTAATGAGTCATTTCTTTGCCACATATTATAAATAAACCCTCAAATCAAGGGTTAAAAAATAAATTTAATAAACTAAATGTCTGCTTAACCCCATTAACTAGCCCACCAAGAAAAATCTTTGGATTGCATTTCTTAACTTCTAATGTCGCTAGTTAACACTCACTACTTTTTACAACACATCTCATAATTTCTAAAGTACCAGACTTAATATAATGTACAAAAAATCTGAAAATATGGAGTGCGAGACCAATTTATTTAAAAATATTTCATAATTAAACATTTTTGAATGCTAAATCACCTCTTTCTTTTTTTAGTATGCAATAAAACATTTCAGACTCTCATTGGACATGTTTTCTTTTTTTTCCACAATAAATCTAAAAATCAAGAGTAGTAGTGCAACAGGATGTGGGGGACTGCTGTTTTTTCTTTTGGGCGGGGGGGGTTGGGGGTATTGGTATTGTAATCCAAGAATGCTGTATGTGTAAACCATTATTTAAAACAGTCATTCTTTAAATGACTTTAACAGTCATCATTTAAAACAGTAAAAACAAGGTCAACCATTTGGTAGAGGGCCAGGATAACAGACTTCTATAATATTAGTTTAGTTATAGAATAGAGTTATAACAGAGTTATAGTTATAAATTAGTTAAAAATGAAGTTTTGCTAAAAGTTTTATTGAAATGTATTGTTTGGTGAATGGACGCTTGTTGGATCGATTGAGTAGCTTTACATAAACAAAAATTAAGACCTGTTTAAAATGATTTAAGACCTACAAGACAATATTTCGGTGAATATAAAAAAAGAATTAGACCTTCTTGTTTTTGAAAATTAAGACATTAAGACCCCACGGCACCCTGAAATATATATGCAAATATGTAATCAATCTTTAATAAAGCCATAAAAGTTATTGTTTCTCATGCCCGAATGCTTTAAACTAGCATGTTAAACAGAAAAACAAATGCAAAATATGAACTTTAATTTCACAATGGTTACACTTTGCAATTAATTTACATGCTTTATACACTCTGGTCAACAATAACCCCTATTTCGCATTGAAGATCCTCTGAAGTCCCAATTGCAGATGTGAATCAATGGTGAAACCATATAGTGTGCAGTCCTAATGTCTATCTGTGATTAGTTGTAGTAAAGTTGTAGCAATTTATAATTAAATATTTGATTTGATAAAATCAGTGATGCATGAGAGCACACTACGGTCTGTCTTCAAAAACTGAGCATCACTTGGCATGCATTATAAAAGAACATCTTTCATTTTTTGAGTCACTTTCAATTCTCGATCTTTTCTAGAAATAAAATCAAAAGCTCAGCATAATAAAAGTTCAGGGTTATCACTTAAGCATAGTAAAAGACAAGTGCGCAGAGTTAAGAAAGGTTAAAGTTTCCGCTCCACAACCATCTCCTGCTGCAAGGTTGCCTGTCAAATATATATTAGACCATTCTTAGTGATGAAAGCCATCGGCAAACAGAGGAATTCCCATATATGGCACATCATTTTCAACCCACCGTGTTCATTTTGTAACAGAAGGCAACTACATGAATGCAGGAAAAATCCCTAATGCACAAGACGACATCTCCTTGCCAACAGATTGGATACTAACCAGGAGTGAGACGCTCCAGCTATTCCAGACAATGCATTTTTTTCATAACCTACATATTCAAAACCCCTTTACCAACCCTTCACCATACAAAACAGACAGTGCAAGGTCACGCATAAGCTGACCTCCACACAGCTGCAGTACAGGCTTAGTGCATTAGTAATTTGCTTTACACTGAAGGAATAAACCACAAGAAGTGACGCGTTAGTTGTTTTGGCACAGGCATTTTCAGGAATAAATTAATTTTTATTTTTCTATTGGCAACAAAATCAAAAAGCTACATTTATCCTATTATTATTTATTTAAAAGTACATTATTATTTTTTATCATTATCGTCATTATTATTATTATTAATAATAATAATAATAATATCAATAATAACAACAACAATAATAATAATACTTTTGTTTCCAAAAACTCGAAACATCTATGCTTTCATAAATTTCATATTGGAGTATGCACCATACTGAGTCAATCTAATACTTGGTGCACTTATGTACCTAAAATTGCTCAATTTTATGCATTTATTAAGCTTTTTTTTTTATTATTATCATTTTATTTTTATTTATTAAAAAAAATTAAATTAATTTTTTTTATTAATATATTTATTATATATTTTTATTTATTTATTTTAATTTACTGTGTTTTTATTTATTTATTTATTTATATTATTTGTTTATTTTTATTGTTTATTAAATTTTTTTATATATTTTTTT
>CAIGQZ010035043.1:1743598-1762014 GCA_903798205.1 Danio tinwini
TTATAAACTCCCTAATCGGCCCATCCTGACTCATCTCTACATTTAATCTAGTCTGCCAAAACATCTCACACTTAGCATGTACGTGACAGCTACTACAAAAACAACAGTACAGTTTTAATAAGCCCACAATAAACACCCTGAGGGCTGATCTGTCTAATGCAAAAATACTACAAATGAGCAAATGTCTTAACTATATATGGCAGACCAACAATCAGCAGTTTCCTTCAAGTCAAACGTGCTCTTTGAGATGCCATGTTCAACAAAAGAACAGCTAGTCTGGATGAGTACAAATAATGTTCCATCATTTGTTTTGAAGCAATTCCAGAAATTAAAATCCGCAATAGACGAGGGACAGTAATTGGCACTTCATAGAGGAGAAAACAGGTGCCTACCTCAATCAGTTTATTGGCGTGCTCACGAAAAACTTGGGCATATTCCTTCACCTCCTTTTCATTACCATTCTTGGCAGCTTCGATCAATACCAGCAGAGGAACATTGGTCTCCAGAAAAGAGTCCGACACGTGATCCATCACAGCCTTCCGCAGCTGAAATTATAAATACACAAACAAATCTTTAGCTTGTATATGATCACTTAAGAGCACCTACGTTTGGTGTATTTATTTATAACATATAATGTAAATAACATGCATCCTTAAGGACTGTCAAGATACATTATCACCATGAAGGAACTACAATACTCCTGTTTACACCTATAATCTATAACACCTATAATGACGCCAAACTTATGATGCGAGATCACTTAATTGAAGATGTTTTCTACATCGACACCACCTTTTTTTTTTTTAAAGTAAACTATATGTTGTATGATTGCAAATTTACCATCTACACTATCTGATAGAGGTCTCGTCAACTACGCAAGTTTTAAAAACAACAAATAATAACTTGACTTCTAGTTGATCATTTGGTATCAGAAGTGGCTTATACGAAAGGCCTCTAGATTAGGCTTATTTGACCAAATAAAATATGATCATGTCTTGATTTTTAATGATTTAATTAGGACAGCAAGGTCTGACTTTGCTTAGACAAAAGTCTTGTCACTGAACAGAAATAATGTCCAGTATAGAATATAAAGTCATGCTGCAGTGGAAACAGAATGAATATTGTGTCTGACTCCATCATGAGCTTGGAGGACTGCATCCATACATCTCTGAATGACTCAAATCACTTATTAATAAAGTCATCTGGAATGGCAAAGAAAGCATTTTTGCAGGACTCCCAGAGTTCATCAAGATTCTTTAAATTCATCTTCAATGCCTCCTCCTCCATCATACTCCAGACATGTTTAATAATGTTCATGTCTGGTGACTGGGCTGGCCAGTCCTGGAGCACATTGACCTTTGCTTTCAGGAGCTTTGATGTGGAGGCTGAAGTATGAGAAGGAGCGCTATCCTGCTGAAGAATTTGCCCTCTCCTGTGGTTTGTAATGTAATGGGCAGCACAAATGTCTTCATACCTCAGGCTGTTGATGTTGCCATCCACTCTGCAGATCTCTCGCACGCACGCCCCCTTACTGAATGTAACCCCAAACCATTATTTTTCCTTCACCAAACTTGACTGATTTCTGTGAGAATCTTGGCTCCATGCTGGTTCCAGTAGATCTTCTGCAGTATTTGTGATAATTGGGATGCAGCTCAACAGATGATTCATCTGAAAAATCAACCTTTTGCAATTTTTCCAATTGATCAAGAAGTCAAGTTATTATTTGTTGCTCCTACAACTGGGATTGACGACAAAACTTGTCAGGTAGTGTAAAATATATATATATATATATATATATATATATATATATATATATAAATTTATATAAATATATACATACACACACACACATACACACACACACACACAGTCCCCTGCTTCTCCTTTGTTTTGACATTAAAAACTTAAATTGACCATTTATTCTTATATTCTTCTCAATCACAGAGCTTTAAGAGACCCCAGTATCTGAACTTGTTTAATATGTTTGAGAGACTACTGTAAAGTCTACGCTGATATACACATACAGTACTGTATTCAAATGTAACTAAATTGACACGCATATAACACAGTGCAAATATAAATACTAAAAATACCTGTTTAACAAACAGAAACAGTTGAATGCAATGACGTCAGTAATATGCAAATTGACGTATGACAATCTCTGACGTATGACGTATCATCCAACAACATTTAGTGACTGAGCAGAGCTTAGTGCCTTTCCATTAAAAATAGTTGGGAACATTGTACACAACACCTTAACTCTTTCTCACTTGAATTGTAATGTAATAATATGCACCATTTAGAAAGCTCCTTTAGAATGATAGTTACTATGAATAGTGCTGTAGAAATATACTTGAATCATATGTAATGTAAATAAATGATTGTTTTATGGTGAACAGACCTGTCTGCGGAGGTCACGGGTCTTCTTAGTCATTCTGTCAATGGCCGTGTTGAGCGCATCGCTCTTCTCCTTACGTCCAGCCTGCGATTAAAAACAAACAGGGGAAAATATAGTTAGAAAACCCTCTTAAAAGTTATATTCAGGCCTGTTTGGAAATAGGAAAATGATAGGTGGGAGTTAAAGATGCGAGCTGAAAGGACAAGACAAACTTATGAGATATGATGGATAAGACGCATTTTCTGCAGTGGGAGAAAATGTGAAACAGCATGAGTCACTTCAATTGTTATAACCCCCTGTGGCAAACATTTCATTCTTGAAAACTTTGTAGGGGTTTTGGTATCTTCACCCCCCACCCCACCCGCTCCCTTTGGCGATTATTGTTTCTTATGACTAACGTGACTTCTGGTGCTGTCAGGAGGCACACGCCCACATTCTTTCACCAATCCATTTTTCAGCTCAAAAAGCCAGAGTTTCTGTCTGTCACTTTCCTGAGCTGGGCTTAAGTAGCCCGTGAAATAATTTATGACACAAATAGCTCTCCTGCTGTGCAAGAATAAAAAAAAAAAAAAAAAAAAAAAAGAATGGAAGAGAAAGGCACATTAGTTAAAATGCGACATGCTTTTAGTACTGGTGTCCGATTCCTCCAGCCCCAAACATCAAGGATTACAATGAAACCAACACGCTTCTTAAACTTACTGGACAAAATAAGTCACACTTAAGGTCTTTGCACACTGACGTCCAAAATGTTGGTATGCAAGAAATAAAATGACACTCATACGAGTCTGATGCATATTAATCAGATGCAAAAGGAAAACTCATCCCAATGCCAACTATCGAGGACCTCAAGGACAACACATACAAAGAAATTATGCCAACCATAGAGGACTTCTAGAAGTCTCCATAATCCTGGACCAGGATGTATCCTGAGCAGATGCTGTGGTGGTCATTGAGGAGTGGAGGGCATGAGACTGATTCCCAAAAAAAAAATCCCAGTGACAGACGAGTCTCCACATTAATCCTGTGAGCCAGCCTGAACACCTGCAGGTGACCTAGTCACTCCTGCAGCTTCTCTACGATAGACGTCCAGCGTTGTCCAGCCTCCAGCTCAAGACTGCAGCTCTGCACAAGACGTTTGGCCATAGGAGAAATGGTTGTGCCCAAACACTGGTTTCTCTCAATGATTTTTTCCTTCACTTTTGTCAATTGGTGAAGTTTGATCCTCACCGCTGTCGCCTTGCTTGCTTTGTTTGGTACTTGTGGAGCTGCGCATCAATGGATCCGCTCTTCAGTGTTTGAACCTTTAGCAGTGAAAATTAAACCACACTGAACTGAACTTCAACTCTAAAAACTGGACTGACAGTTTTAATTTACTAGTAATTCTATGTTAAGCTGCTTTGACACAATCTGCATTGTAAAAGTGCTATAGAAATACAGATGATCTGAACTGAAATGAATTATTTCTGACAAATTGTGAATTCGTGAAATGATGTTTAGGGATGTAACGATTCGCTGAACTTATGATGCACAATGCTAGTTGCACAACCCAATTGTTTCACAATTCTCTGAAGTGATAAGACATTATACAATGCAAGTGTTCATATTTGCAACCATGAAAAAATAAGCATGTTACATGATCATCTTCCTCTGCTGCTTAAAACTGCATTGTGATTTAACATTACCCGATTTAGTGTTGTCTTGAGAGAGAGGATAAAACAAACATGTGACCTAAATTACATTTTATTAGTGCACAACTTGCATTTTATAATTACATTCTGAAAAAAATTCTATAGTTTAAAATAGGGCTGGGCGATTATTCAAAAAAAATAAATAAAAAAATCAAAATCGACATTCAGAACCTATAATCAAACTAATTTATTAAGTCAATATTTTTAATTACCTACTGCATGTGGAGTCATGTGACCAGACTCTGTTAAGACTGATTTATACTTCTGCATCAAAATCACAGGTGTGGTCCAGCACAGCCTCCGCGCAGTTGCATATCTGCACCTCTCAGAAATTATAACTACACATTTGCACTACATTAAAGATGATTGAAAGCTACACCATAAAAGCCTTGAGACAGCATATTTTCCATTACAATAAAATTATTATTTACATTAAAATATCTGTTTACAGAAGACTCAAATCCACTGTTAAATATTATTTACTGGATATGCAAGAGGTATTTTATTTAGAAGAGAAGCTGCTTATTTTATTTTTTTACTTTTAATATGAAAAACACAATAATAATTAATTTGTGTTTCCAAAAGTGAAAGTAATTTATTTTACTTTTAAGAGTGACTGTTTTGTTTTAGGCAATGCGTGTTTTAACTTAAGTTGTTCAACACTCAAGTAAATAATCATAGATAGTAGATAGTGAGTGTTTCCTTCAGTTGTTTTAAAATCAAGTAATTGATTTTATTAAATTGCTTCATTAAAAAAAATCTGACTTGTAATATGTGACTATATTTACTGTACAAAACTATATTTACTGTACTGAACTATGAGAGCAAAAAAATGTTATAAAATATGTAGGGATGCTCTGATCAGGATTTTAGCAGCCGATGCAGAGTACCAATACCTTGTCATTGTGATCGACTGATATAAGAGTGCTGATTCTGATGCTTTAAGCTTTATAATGCATTAAGCACAATTTCCCTCTAAGTTGACTTAAAGTGGAGATCTCTCCTTAACTAAGAGAATAAACAACGGATGCTGCATATAATACCTTAAACATGTCTCTTATAACCATTTAGTGTGGACATGTCATGGCCAGAAGGAGCTTTACAGAAAATAATAGATAAAACTGATTAAAAAAATGGTGAGAGCAACGCAATTTAGAAACATTGCAAATTATTGAAGAATTCAACATGTCTCAATCAAGAAAAAATTTGGCAGGCATATTTGAAGCATAAGAAGGTAAAATACACACCAACAAATCCATTACTACTTTAGTAAATTGAAATAGGCCTATAAACTACTGTTTGACGTGCATCCTCCTCTGCTTGTAAACTCAAACAAACATTTGTGATTGGCAAGATTGGCGAGTACCGATCGAGTCGATTATCGGCCAATACCGATATCCAGCTGATTGATCGGTACATCCCTAAAAATAAACATTCATTAATCATAAACTAGTTTAAATGTTCAATTTATTGAGATTTTGATTTTAGGCCAAATCGCCCAGCACTAATTTAAAAGTACACTAGAAATGAAAAGTTCATAGAGACACATCTATTACAGATTTAAAGGAAAAATTTAACTACCAGTGTGTGTGAAACGTGCTATACAAATAATTTGTGCAATCTGCACATGCTTTTCTTGCAAGTCATCGTTTCAGGTAACCAAAAAAAGGCAGTATTTTTTTGAAGTACAAGTAAAACCCATTGTGTGACGGGTCAAACTGCTTGTAACAATGCACAAAGTTGAGCCTGGTCACGAAGAGTTCACGTCAGCGAACACAAAGATACCATAATTGATGTTAAAAGATAAATCTTTGCAATTTCCACACTTAAAAGGCCTCCCAGTCAGTTTGGCTAGTGTTGGAAGAGCGCATCTCACTCACATGCCCCAGACAAATTGCTCATGTGCAGTGGGAAGGTAAATCTTCAGCACAGCGAAAAGCCTAGGGGAAGGCCGTCACAGGGGCACAAGCAGCAAAAGCGTGACAGTCAATGAAATATGGCAGTGGCACTGGCAGCTCGGCCCCCTCCACCCTCAGCCCACTGGGTGGTACACGGTAGGAGGCGAGTGACCGCCATCGGCCTTAATCCCCTCCTGATTTCATGCCGGTCGGATATAAAAGCACTTCAGAACAACAGACTCTCAAGCGTAATAGTGAGGGGCTGTCAATTTTAAATCACTAACCGTCAGGTGAGGTGTTCATTGAGCTGTACAAACATTAGCTTAATTAGCGTAGATGTTTCATTCATGCATTGCATAAAAAAAATATAATGATAAAAACTTGAAGGATATGAGTTATACGATTGCATGTTCCCCTAGAGGGCAAAATGACTTGGATCGCTCAATATTGATTTTGCTTCAAGCACCAGCACTTAATTGGGCAGTCATTTGATTCCTCACACTAGTTTACGTGGTGTTTTCACACATATAGTTAATGATAGTCAGGTAAATCTGTGCTTGCAGCATGAACTAATCTCCCCGCAGATTTGTGGAGAAAGAAAAAAATTTTAAAACAGTCAGCAGAGACATCCCTTAAGGGCAGATTACACACAGTATTCGTAAAAAATTAATATGACCTATGGAAAAAGATGACAAACAAATAAATCATACGGACACGAAATGGCTCGGGTCATTTTGGAAAGTGACCAGCCCAAAAAAAGAAACACAGATGTTCAAATTAAAGCACAGCAGGTACAATGGCACGAAAGCAATTTTAGCACTACCTACACTCACGCCGCGTGCATAGAAAAAGCAAAAGCATGTGTTAAAGTGGCTTATCTGAATCAAGAAGACTTTGTATAAATGGTTGCATTCATTAAATGCCAATGCATGTACTCTAATTAAAAAAAAAAAAGTTATTCTATCTAACTTGACATAAGGTTGTGAATATAACACTTCTATGCGAGACTCTGAAAAACAGGTAATGCACAGACTAACTACAACAGACCAATAATTATGTAAAAAACAAGAATAATTATTCACAGTAGGCGATTTGACATCCAGCAATAATTGGCTTGAAATAAATGGGAGCAGAGAATGTTACAAAAGCAGTGCATTGATGGCTGATCTGCGTCATTTTAAAAAGGGGAAGTGATCGGAAAGCATTGCTCAGAGTTTGAATTGGTTAGTTAAACCGTTAGCTAACCCAGGGTAAATGCAGGAATCCTAAAGGTAATTTCAAAACCTTTTTAAGACTTGAAAAGACCTTCTTAGAATATTTCTTAGAATATCATCGCCACTTCAAGTTCTAATCAGTATCAAGCCTTTAACTTAATAAACAGTTGTAGTTAAAGGTGCAGTATGCAAGTTATCACCCAGTGGTTGAACTAGATATTGCACTCCTGGATCAAAACAAATGCAAGCTCAGGTTGCCAGATTGAGGACAGGAGTGAGTGATTTAAACTGTTTTCTAAATAAAAGTAACGACACGTGATAAAGGGAATATTTTCAATATTAAAAGGAGTTTTTGTTCTAGCCAACACCTGAAATGTATATATTAGAAACAGCTTCTATTTCTCACAGGTGAACAACAGAAAACAGACAATGGTGACCTTAGATAAACCTCATGTGTTTTATTCAGTGTTAAATGCTAACGATGTGAGTTTGAATGCCATTTTACATGACATTTGTTGCCATATAGTGAAAGCAGCAGCAGATAGTTCACCTCAGATCTGGAAAATACAATAAGCTATTTAAAATTGAACCTTAGAACTAAACACATAAGCAATTCAGCATGTAATAGTTAAGAGGGTTAATACAGTATAGTATAAAATAGACTATAAACCTTACCATTTCATGAGTGAGTGCATATTCTGTGCTTCTGAATGGCTGTATTTAAATTTCTGTCGTGGTTTGTCTGGTGCAAAAAGCCAAATTGCTCATCACTGCGTATTTTGCCTCGAAATGTGTTGTTAGGACACGCGGTTACAATGTAACCTGCTCACCTAATATTTACATTCGCAAATTTTTATTTACTTTGCTAATTAATAACCTCATTTGGAACTGAATCTGTCTTATTTCTGAGTCTGCTACTGTTCACTGGAGGTCGCATTTCGGTCACGGACACATGCTTTCAGAGTCTTCCTGACTGAATGAACAAAATATGTGGTTTTCCACCAAAGCAACCCGAGGTGCTGAAATATAATTGGCTTAAATGGCATTGTGCAGGTTAAAATGACCAAAACAAAGACAGCGTTCCAGCACGGAAAACACATTTTCAAAGCAGAATATCTGACTTCAGCATTGTTTTTCAGATGACAAGTGTGTTCACTTAGCATGCTTCTGAAATATCTGCAAACATATTATGGTATTTTAATACTTTAGAAGAGTCTTACAGCACCTTTAAATAAATCAATGGAGCACAACCATGCAACAGAACTCAGATATACTTGGAATAAACAAAGCATAAAAGAATAAATTATGTGGTTGTTTTTAGCGACAGGCTTCAGCCACTGTTTAAACTCGTCATCTCCAACCAGGAGTACGCAAACTTACATTTTCCCATTTTGCCGTCTGTTTCGCTCTATGGTTTAGCTACATGTGTAGAGCATCACGTCACCTTTCCACGTTTGTCACAAATTATGTGACATCACCTGGACTGAAGAGTTTGGCCAGCCTGAACCAATTGTGTGAATAAAGTAAAATAAATATATTTATGTTTTTTTTATGGAGTCAAACACTTTGGACATCTCGAACAAAATTTAAGATCTCGTAAAAACATGATTAAAACTTTATTATATTTTAAGGGCCTTAAATTTTCTTATAATGAATTATTAACTTTTAATACTTTTTAGGACCCCACGGACACCCTGAAACCAATAATAAAATTAAATGTGTATTAAAATTAAGAACAACAATGAAAAAACGTATCCAGATCTATTTCTTTAGCTTAGGGAGGCAGTAAGCTTAAAAGTGCTGTCATCCAACACGTCAGGCAAAAATTCAATAAAAAATGAATTCCCATTATATTAAGTTCAGCAAACCCACATGAAGAAAAAAATCAGCCAAATGACAGGGGAGCTTAGAAAAATGCATGTCTTATGTTTAGTGAAATCTCCTGTGGCGCCATGCAGTGTGAATGCTCTATTAGGTCCAGCATTCAGACTCCGTCCCCACCACCGCAGATAGACAGCATTGTAAAAAGGTCTCTGTGACGTCGGTTTTGATAGTGACGCGTTGTGTTAAAAACCTGAATGAGCAAAAGGGAGAGAGAAGGGAAGGGCCAATCAGACTGCAAGTCACCATATATCAAATTCAAAACGAGCTTCCAGTGCCAACTTATTATAATCAATTTAAACATCAACTAAAACAAAAGCACACGATGGATGTTATTTCACTGCTTTAGAGGGGTTTATCTCAAACATGAAGCAAGAGTACCAAATTACAAATATAAACATACAAAAATGTAGAAGCTGAGCAGACAGGAAGCAGATGAAGAGATTTAAAGGTAACTGTTAATTTCAGCTGTGAACTGCGGCAACACGTTGCAGTTATCAATATTCTGACTGTGACGAACCAGAGAAAAAAAGTAAGGGAGGGGGAGGGTGCGTTGAATCAAACGCCAAAGCACTGTGCGAGTGTGCAAGGCGGAAAGTGAGCGAGCCAGGGAGCGAACCAAAGAGAGAGAGAGGGAAAAAGAGAGAGAGAGAAACTGCACTGATGATCGACGCCAGCCTGCCACCACTCTGTAGCAGTGAGTGGCTGCAACAAAAGCACAGAATAACATCTCAGCTCCTCTCCTCTGCTTTTCCCCCTCACTGCATCTCCTTTCCTCGGTGCCGAGAACTCAACACAGCACAGCAGAGACACACGAAACTGCCGTCGCAAGCGCAGCTTCTGCTTGCCATCAACAAGTTAGGGATGAAGGACCTCGAAGCGGTGAAAGAGGAATGTGTGATCTTCAATTAACCAATTGAGCTGACATCATTGCGGTGGAAAGGGAAAGAGGCAGCTAAGGGACGGAGGGATCTGCTCAGCGGTGCTCCTTTGGATGCAAATCATCAACTTCAGATTTAAGGATTCTTGGAAGGCAAATAATGTTCGTCTTTTCTTAATCTGGGAATTGAAAAGGACTGGAAAAAAGAACAGACGCAAATAACGGAGTAAAAGAGAGAGGGGAGAAAAAAAACAGCATCCCAGGACATGGAATTCCTGAATTCGATTCAACTGGGGGGGCTCAGCACTTTATTTCTGAAGAGCTTGATTCCTTTTGTATTTACCCAAAAGGCTTTTTTCCCTTTGGATTTCTCTTCCATCTGGCTGCTCCAAAAGTCTGCGGAAAAAGACAGTTGAATGCAGCCTCCGATGTGCACAAAAGAATGGGTAAGTTAGCCGTTTTATTCACAGAGTCTGGACCTGAATAGACAATGTAGTGAGTAGGAGGGGGGACAGTGGCTGGCAGGGTCTCTGGAAACATCTATATACATAAAATGCTGCTTTTTTTAAATCTGGCATGCTTGACATTAAATAATTGGGGGAAAAGATGACTTGCAAGCCACTGAAAAGAGATTAAATACAAAAATAAGCTATGAAAAAAATATATATAAACTGCATCATAGAAATTAAAAAAATAAGTAAATTAAAACTAATGATCTGGTATTATAAAAAATATATACATAGCAGTTGATGCAAAATGATGAAACGTGGATGATGAATATATGCATTAAAATGCTAAACAAAATGAGTGAGCATTCCCCTCAAATGTTCATAAAAATTCCTGGATTAACAGGCAGATTGCTTCATGTTGACACATACAGAAGAGAGCGCATCATAGTGGGAAAAATTGTTTCTGTATACTGCAGAGATTAGATTTCCCTCCCCCCGGTTTATTTTCTTATCTTTAAACCCACCCAGGTTTCCATTCAAGGTGGCCATTGGTGGGACAAGCACCAGCGGCACTTTGTGTGATCAGCATGCTACTGTGCCTCCCTCCTGTGTCATGCACAACCTGCCCCCAGAAATGCCGATGTGAAGACCTGCAGTTTTACTGCGACACACAGGGGCTCCTGGCGCCCCCAGACGGTGTGGATAAAGGGGCCCTTGGACTTTCACTCAGACACAACAGCATCAGCGAGCTCAGCTCAGACCAGTTCTTTGGCTTCACCCAGCTCACTTGGCTTCACCTGGACCACAACCAAATAACCACAGTGCATGAGGATGCCTTCCAGGGGCTGTACAAGCTCAAGGACCTTAACCTGAGCTCAAACCGCATCACCAAGCTGCCAAACACAACCTTCATCCACCTCATCAACCTGCAGATCTTGGATCTCTCCTTCAACCAGATGACCGCTCTGGAGCCAGAGCTCTTTCACGGGCTTCGGAAACTCCAGATCCTTCACCTGCGATCAAACTCCCTGCGCACAACACCTGTGCGGGCCTTCTGGGACTGCCGGAGCTTGGAATACCTTGGCCTGAGCAACAACCGGCTCCGTAGCCTGGCCCGGAATGGCTTTGCTGGGTTAATTAAGCTGCGGGAGCTCCATTTGGAACACAACCACTTGACCAAGATTAACTTGGCACACTTCCCTCGTTTGGTTGCCCTCCAGTTCCTTTATCTACAGTGGAACAAAATCAACAACTTAACATCTACCATGGAGTGGAAATGGACAACTCTGGAGAAATTGGATCTCACTGGGAACGAGATTCGTGTACTTATCCCCGAGGTGTTCGAGACTTTGCCCAGCCTCAAGATTCTGCTTCTGGATAACAACAAACTGAGCAACCTCGACATCCAAACGATGGATATGTGGAAGTCCCTAAATGTGATCGGGCTGTCAAGCAACCTTTGGGAATGTACCAAACGGATCTGCAATTTGGCCACTTGGCTAAGCACCTTTAAGGGTAGATGGGAGCATTCTATCCTCTGCTACAGTCCTGAGTATGCACAGGGTGAGGAAATACTGGATGCTGTTTACGGATTCCAACTTTGCCAAAATTTCTCGGCCCCGGTCGTACTGACCAGTACCAGCCCGGAGGCCATGCTCCCTGACATCACAAGCTCCCTGTTCGGAAATATGCAGACCCCTACGCAAGACTTCTATGCAGAGGATTTTGGGAGCTTTACGATTGTCACTACTACCACCACCACCACACAACCCCCACGCACTGCCCTCGCTACTACTATGACGGTGGAGGGGGCAGATGTCACAGAGGACTACTCTGCGATGGACAACACATTGCTGACCCAGAGGGTCATCATTGGTACCATGGCTCTGTTGTTTTCCTTCTTTCTCATCATTTTTGTAGTGTACATATCACGCAAATGCTGCCCTCCAACTCTGAGGCGGATCCGCCATTGCTCGGCCATTCAGAACCGGCGACAGATGAGGACCCAGCAGAGGCAGCCAATGGCAGACCTGGCTACACAGGTGCCCTATAATGAGTACGAGACCAGTCATGAGGAGGGTGCACTTGTGATCATCAATGGCTATGGGCAGTGCAAATGTCAGCAACTGCCTTACAAAGAGTGTGAAGTATAAACTATTTATTCCTGCAGTTTATGGGTTTAACCATTTGTCCATTTCAAAAGATACAGGGTTTGCTTTTGGACTTTTCTTTCATTTTCAGTTTGTATGCAGAAGAATTTTCCTTTTGAAATTGTTAGCTTTGAAAATCTATGAAAGTTTGCGATGACTGGGATGAATTTGAAGAGAAGAAATATAGAGAAATCCACAAGTTTATTTTTGTAATACAAATGCAAAGGTTCATATCGAGCTGAGGCAATCAATCTCAGCAGAGGAAGGTTGGATGTGTCACTGCATCACCAGTTTGTGTACTATGTATTTTGCAGCACAGAGGAGATGAGAAATCTATAGCCAAACCGCCTGGAACCCTGTGCTCCAGAAAACAGTTTATAAAATGTCATATCTTCTGATAAATGGTGAAAATTTATTTCATGAAAAAAAAAATGTTACATATGCTGAGCAGTGCAAATTTCTAAGGATTAAAAAAAGACATTTGGTGCACGTTAGCAACACTATAGATCTCACTCACACATTCGCTTTTGGGGAGAGGAAAAAAAAGCAGATGTATACAAAGCATTTTGACTCACCTTTTCTAAATTGAGAACGAGTACTGTTACAAATTAAGCCACATAATGAAATTTAGATTCGAACAGGGAATTCAACCGCATTACTCGGCTTCCTCGTGTGGCAGAAATGATCGTTTCACTTTGATCGAGTCTTAAATACAAACTAATGAGAACACTTAACAGCCTTCCTGTTTCTGCATTTGGTTAAATTCAATAAACTCCGTCCGCTTCCTTGAACTCTTAAAGTCTAGCACTTTGTGTGAAAAGGTTAATGTCCAATATGGCTCTGCACTGGTTCAACAAAATGTCTGTTGAACAAACTCCCTCCATTACAACTTCAGCAGGGATTTACTAAATGTTAAACAGAGGCAACTGCTCAATTATCATTGTGCATATATTCTTACATAAGATGGCTCAAAACACTGACATCCTCACTGTGATAGAACAATGCTGCTTAGATCACTGCATCATTAATTAAATGGTAGAGACTATCAAAGAAAGCTACACAATGAAGCAAACATCGGCTAGAACAACTTCCTAGGGAAAAGGGAAGAGCTAGAAATAGGAAGGCATGCAGAGGACTGACAATTGTCTCCTAAAAATAAGTACGTACGCTTGGCGTTGCACTCTTCAAATGCAGCAAAGAGAATAATCACACCTGACAGCTTCAACATTAAGTCAATTAAGCCCAGGGAAAATTAATCTAATATTACCCCCCTAAACCTCTGCCCTGCAAGTTTCAGCCTCTTCAGGCAGTAGAAAAGCAGTACTATCAAAAAAAAAAACTTCACAGAAACAAGAGCATTACCCCTGCTCCTTTTAGTTCATAAACTCTACACATACAAAAAACTTTGTCTGTGCAAAAAACAGAGGTTCATAGCAAGGACACGAAAGAAAAGCTGAAGCGAAGCATAGCGCAGCTCTCAGGAGAGCATGCAGAAGACGACGGGAGGCTGGGTCAGGAGACATTTGTATGCAGCACTGAGAGGACAGACATTAGCATCAAACTAAAGAAGCCGCTGCTGCAGTAGCTCTTTGTGTTGCAATCAAGAGTTGGGGGCAGGGATGCACAGGGGGGAACAGAGAGCAAAAACACCAGTTAACGTCTAATTGAAGTCAATGAGCGTCTTAGGAGCCGCTGAATCAGGGTACAGAAACCATTAGAGGAAGAAAAAAAAATTGCATGACAAAACTGTGACTGACAATACCTTGGGCAAGATCTGAAAAACTGAATGCCACCCTAGACTAGCCGTAATAAGGCTTATTGGCTCGCTGCAGAAAAAAAATAATTAATCATCAAGCTTTATAGCTTGAGAGAAAACTGTTATAAAAATAAACATCTAGTCATCCTGGCAGAAGTTTTTTTTTTTTTTTTTTTTTTTTAGAGGAAAGCTCCAAATCTGAGATATTGGCATTTATATCAAAGCTGTTTTTTGGTCACCTTCCTAATGGTAGTAGGAGAGACAAAAACTTGAATAATAGTGAAATACTGAAATTAAGTGTGCCTGAACAGACTGGTTAATGTTGTCCTCTAGAGGGTGCTATAAAATACCATGAGTAAAGAACCAATGCAACTTATTTTCTCTAGCTCCAACCTTGCTAAAGACAGTTTTATATTTGTGAGGACAAAAAGAGAGGTAATGTAGGTCTGTGTAGCTCATATTTTCTGTACACCCAGGAGGCGTAGCTGGGAATTCCTATGCTGTTGGACTTAAAGAAAGGCTACAGCTAACATTTTACTTAGCCAAGAACATCCACCAATGGTGTTGCTTTGTTTTGGATTTAGTGAAGCTGACCTTTGCTTTCTGCGCTCCTCAGAAACACCTTGCATGATTATTAAAAAGTTTACCTGAAATGCACATCAGCACCATTCCCAAAGCAAAGAAAAAAAAAAAAAGGACAGACAAGCCTCATAAGCTTATCCTTTAGGGATATGAGGTAAGGGAAGGATGATTTTAGAATAAAATACCGAAACATCTTTTTAATCTATCAGCTTATAAGCAAAAATCACAAAAAACACTGAACATGAATCCATTTGCACTCCTGTAAATCTTTTTTTTATTGTTTTTTTATTTTTGGGGAAGTGGTTATCTTGCCATTCGCTGAATCCTGCTGCTCACTCTGGCCAAATGAATCCCCTTTCAAAAAAAAAAAAAAAAAAGAAAGAAAAGAAAAAAAACCCAAAACTTCTTTGTGCAAAAATGAATGCTTCTCACCCTCCTCTCCCCAAAACCCTGCTTTTTTCCTTTTGTATTGTAATATGTACTATTTCATATCTGTATAGTGGGTAAAGATGTGGCCAACTGAAAAGCTCTTTTTTTTCCTTAAGACGTATATTTTTAAATAAAAATGTTACAATTTAAAAAACGCTTTGGTCTAATATGCTATTCAGGTCCCCAAAGTCTTACTTGCCTGTAAACACTGTTGGTTTCTTTTAAATATCTTCAACACAAAGAAACGCTATCGTGTATCAAGTGTGCTGAATACAGAAATGGCTGAAAGGCTTTTAAGGAAGGTGCACTCAGGGTATTCGGTCTGGGCTTTAGGCAAGGTGCCCTTCTGAAGTAAATGGCTTCTGATATCATTAACATTATCATAACCCGGCACTCACCTGCCCTTCTAAACCGAGATAACAACCTGCCTGAATGACTGGCATCAAATGCAACAACACGGCCGAGATTCCACTCTAGCCCAGGGCAGAATCAGCTTAAAAATGTTATTATATACATCTAATGATTGACGTTGGTTGAAAATGATTATCTAGCCCACTGGCTTTTGATTTAAATATGATCTAAATAGTGATGGGCTAGTGGACGCTGACAGAAAAAGTGACTCGAAAGTTTTACAGGTGAATTACACGCGAGCATTAGCAAGTGCGACATATCCATGTATCCGTGTGGACAGGTCTTTCCGTCTTCATTCCTACGAGGTTCTTCGGTGAGCAGAGAACGTAAAATGGTGCTGATGCATGACATTACCAGTGGGAAATTACTGCGGTCTCAGACGCTCCAGAAATACTCTTCCAGAAATAAATGAAAAGGCAAGTTAGTCACTCTGAACCCACATAAACTGAAAACCATCCAAAGCTGCATTTTAAGAAAATTATTCTGTTAAATCTAAGCATTGGCCAGGAAGAGAAAGAACCGTGCCTATAAAGAAAAATATTAAGCATAAATAAACAATGTACGTGCATTAGAAAGCCATGAGCAAAGAAAAAAATATTTACTCAATATCACTGCAGCTGCAGTCTCTGTGGAGGTTTCACAAATGTGAGGGTGGCAGCAAGCATATGCCACAACAGCTACCCGTCTGCGTTATATACTGTGCACTGCACAAGAACTGCAGGGCAAGCTGGAAGAAAACCAATTTCCAGTGCAGAATGAAGGGACCAAAAACATAAATAATACCCAGACTGCTACGATATGCCTAACCTTGGGAGTCCAATACATCAGACACAGTGAATATCAGCTTTTACGTAGCCATTTTAAATGCTTTTTCTATAAATAATGCATTCGGTTACCCAGCCACTTTAACAACAATGATACTGTATGTGTCATTTGTCATCGCTGCCTCGCAGTTTAAAGATTTTTAGATCTTTTGTAAATCTCAAGACCTTGTAACCCAAACGATGGAACTGCTTTTAGTGATTTTACTCAAGGTAAAGAGGAGAAGTCACCGGTCCACTCCCTCCAGGCAGCTGTTGACCACTGGTTCACAGAATCACTGCCTATAGGCATTTTTTTTTCTCAGTGAAAAAGGAAAGTTGTCTGGGAGTGGCTGAAGCTGAGCATGATTTATAGAGGACTGCTATTTCTTGGTCAGACGGCGAAGATGCTTTGTGACTACAGAGGCCTCAGATGCAGCAGCTTTCTAAGGCTTTTCACTCACTGTGAAAGGAAGCTATTAACTCCAAAGGTCACTTTTTAATTTGGTTGCGCCCCTATGAGGCAGAGGTCTGTCCTCGACTAAGGAAATGAAAACAGAAGTGATTTAACTCAGGATTTAAGTACACTAAGAAGAACTGAAGACAGTGGGAAGATATTGTGTGTTTCAACTTTGCGCTCGAACTGTACACCATGTACCCAATTACTAAAGCTCGTTTAAACCCTGCAGGAAGTCACTAACACACACACACAGACACAAAAATACAACCATAAGACCAGAGGAAAATTGGCTAATACTTTTAGAGGACTTCTTATTGTACCACGGCAGTCACTCCAAACGTTAATTTGCTTCCTCTGTTTTTACGTCCATGAAAAAGGGTCTTATTTTTCTCCCCGCATCATTTCTTTAGAGCTCATAGCTCTCAGGGACCACAGAGGATGAATGGACACCTCTCTTCAAAACAAGTCTCTCAAAATGAACTATATTAAAGCAAAGGGCCGAAGCTCCATTAGCCACCAAGGGTAGTCATCCCTCATCCACTGCCTGATCAAAGCGGTCAACAAAAAGGAAATGATAGCGAGAGGCTCAATGCAGCTCAATGAACAAGCGAGCTAAAAATAAAAGCATTTTTTCGTTACATTCAGTAGAAGCACTAGTGCTCTTGGATGTTAAGATGATAGCAAATGCTGTCGTGCTAATTACTAGCTGCTCATAAAGAAAGTCACTCTATTCGGCAAAGGTGAAATGATAAATACAGGTGAAGACATGTATGGGTTTAATCAAACAGGCATCTTTTAGTAGATCGCAAACATGCTTTCTGATTCCTTGGTTTAAAAAAAGGATAGCTCAAAGATGTAAAATTCTAGGAAATCCACGAGCGTGTGTGTGTGTGTGTGTATATTAGTTTAGTCAGGACTTTTAAAATCTTATGTTTACAGCTGTAGCTTAAAATATCCATGATGCAATGGATGGTAACAGATGGAGAAAATATTTTAACCAGTTTCAGTAAAACTTTAAAGGGATAGTACACCCAAAACTGAGAAATTGTCATCATTTACTCACCCTTTGGCCCAATCCCAATTCTAAACCTTAGCCCTTCCCCTTACCCCTATTTAGTCCCAATTCTCTTTGACTTGAAGGCGTAGTGCTAAGGGGAAGGGTTAGATAGCCCTAAAAAAAGATTTTTCAGGACCAGACTCGAAATCAAAGAGTTTCCAAAATTTCCGAGAATACACCAGCTACAATGACAGCATGGCTGGACCCGTAGATCAGGAGATGCACAAATTAGTATTTTTTGTCATTATTAGCATTTTTTTACAACAAAGTAGAATGTTTTATTTCTTTACATTTATAACGGCGCTCATGTCTTACCGTCATGCTTAAAAGAAAAAAAAAATTATATATATATATATATATATA
>CAIGQZ010035043.1:1762414-1777358 GCA_903798205.1 Danio tinwini
TATATATAGGCCATCTATAATCTTTAATAATAACTCTATAAGGTGTATATACTCTAACTCTTTATAGTAGTCCTATAAAGTAATAACTCTTTATAGTAGTCCCACAACATTGTCACTCGATGACACTTAAATACCCTGTCAGAAAAGTCTAGTGGCTGGGAATGACCCTTTTACAGTGTCTGCTAAAATGTTAACTTTTAGTGCGTTTACAAAGATTAATTTGGCCAGGGTGTAAATGTACAGTACAGTTACGAGCTTATTGCAGCATTATATCGTTATGATAACATCATATATGTCTTCAGTGATTTCCTGAAGATAACTATCATAAAATAACTCAACTGGAATAACTACAGCAGTCGCAATCGTCAATCTCATATGAAGCAAAAGATCATGATGACATATGATGACGTGTGCAGGTGTTGTAGTGCTATATCATTTCTTAGGGGGAAATTTTGAAGCCCTTCTCATTCATACTCTGTTTTAAGGGCCAAGGGGAAGGTGTGCTAAAATACAATAGGGATTGGACCTTTACTTGTTCCAAACCTGTTTGACTTCTTTCCTATGTTTAACACCAAAGATATTCTTCAGAAAGCTCTATCCATTTACTTCCATAGTATTTGTTTATCCTATTGAAGATGTTTTAGCCATCTTCTTTAGTGTTCAACAGAAGAAAGAAACTTAAAGACTTGGAACCACTTGAGTATGAGTAAATATACATGTTTGGGTGAGCCATCTCTTTAACACACCGGCTATAAAACCTAGAAAGAATCATTTGTTTTCAACATTGTTAATAATGATGACCATCGCTAGATGTGGACACGCAGGATTTAAATGACAAAACGCTCCATTTATCTCTCACATAGTTGCCAAGGAAACAGTGTTCAGCCAAACTGAATTCGTGTTCATTACCATCTAGGGTGTGACGAACAAAGACATTCATTATCCTTGTTCTGACCAGAAGTAACTTTACGCAGGCCTATTCATGAGGACGTCTGACACATCTAAAGAGAAAGCAGATATCAAGGTGCATTCAGGGCTAATGCAATGAGTCAGAGCTAATCCACAGCAGCGGGTTAAGAAAAGGACCCTAATAACACCGTTCTTTGACTTGTCAACAGAGGTGACCTTCCTGCTACAAAGCTTGGTAACAAAAGCATTACACAGAGAAGCATTTCCCTCTATAAAAGAACAGAAATGGTTAAGTGAGGGGAGCTGAAAACTGCAGTCTGATGTGGCACAGCCACCGCCACCCACACGGTCTTCATAATCAAATATGATGTAAGCGTGCTATAATTACTCCTATCTGGATTCCATCATGTTGCCTATTATTTTCACAGCGCCACAGGTGAAACATCTGCATGGCACTCATCATTGACTCACTGAATACAGTCAAGAGACCATGTGCACAACTTAAGGAAATCCAATTATTGCCTCGAACCTCCTTCAGAGGTGCTCTCGAAAAGCAATCAGATAGATCGAAGAGCAAATTGCATGGAGATCTTAGCATGAAGAACTGCCAGATGCTATGACTGTATCCAGTGACACTCCAGTGTGTATATTTGATCACAAAACAAGCAGAGCCAGAAGCAATAAAACAGGAAGGAGAGAAAACGCTACCGAGAAACTCAACAACCCACAGGGTTCAAGGACTCCAGAGCTGTGCATATTTGAAGCATTTATTATGAGCTTCCAATTAATCTGGAAAATGCTTAGCAGGGAGGATGCATCAATCTGGATTTCTCGTCAGCCAATAGCTTCTTACCGTTTACTGCTTTCCACATTTTAAAGCTCCTTCCTCTCTGGACCCAAAAACACATCTTGGACTGGAGCGGTGAGAATCAATTAAGCCCAGTCAGAAACCCATAACAAGGAGATATACAAGTGGAGGGAACTGCCAAAAACCTGTCTTGAGTGCAGCCAAACTAGTCACTTCATTTTGTTTATGGTGTAAGATTTTTAAAATCCCCACTGCAACATCATAACTATATAAAATTCTCAAAGTGCTAAATCAGAAAGTCGCGTGCATAAATTTGCAAAGAATTTCCAATTCATTAATTAAAACAATTCAAAATGACAAGTTTTAATTGTTTATAAGATTTTTAAAAATTCCAAGCGCAACATCATGAGTAACTACATAAAAATGATGTGAAAAAAATCAGAAAGGCACGAGCATAAATCAGCATAAATTTCCAATCCATTAATTAAAACAATTAAAGTGACAAAATAAAAAATATGAATAATGCAATTGATATTTTGAAGTGAAAATTTATTCTGAATAAGACTCGTTTAAATCTTACCAATTATGTCAGGGTATAAAGCAATCTTTTTTAATTATATAAATTAAATATTGGTAGGTTTACTATGCAATTTGAAATTTCCTTCGACTAGAAATACATGACATTTTAGTGTACAGCTGACTTTCACATTTGTAATTTGACTCTGGGTTCAGAAGAACAGAGAAAACAGTCCTGATTGACTTAGTACTTAATGTCAAGACAAAACCTTAAAATTATTATTTAAAAACTTTTAATATTCAATTCAATACAAGTTTATTTCTATAGCACTTTTACAATGTAGATTGTCAAAGCAGCTTAACATAGAAGTTCTAGTAAATTGAAACTGTGTCAGTCCAGTTTTCAGAGTTGAAGTTCAGTTTAGTTCAGGTCAGTGTGGTTTAATTTTCACTGCTAAAAGTCCAAACACTGAAGAGCAAATCCATCGATGCGCAGTTCCCCAAGTCCCAAACCAAGCATGTCAGTGGCGATAAAACATACCTCACCAATTAACTAAACATTGTATACATAATACAGTATATTATATATATTATATACATCATACATCTAAAAGCTGCTGGGTTAACCAAATGCATCCAATCTTTCAAAGCCACATCCGTTTAGGCTGGTTTTGGTGTTAGTTACATTTTAACTTAAAGGGGTAGTTCTCCCAAAAATGAAAGTTCTTTCATTATTTACTCCCCATTCAAAACCTGTTCTGGACCGGTGCGTTTCCTTCTTTTGAACACAAAGGAAAATAAATTGAGTTGAAAACCTGTAACCATCGACTTCCATCGTATGTCTTTCCTACTATGAAAGTCATTAGTTACAGGTTTTCAACTCTCAAAACATTTGTCTTTGTCTTCAACAGAAGAAATAACTAGGGATGCATGATCAAGAACGTTTGAGCTTGTTTTAGTTATTAGCTCTTTTATTTCCATATTTAAAATAAATTTTACTTTATTAAATCCCATTCTCTTATTAAACCTATTATTTTTCTGCTACACTCAATTTGCTATGCGAAGAAAGGAAAATAATTTATTTTTGGCATGCTGATTTATGTGAAATCATGAATATAGGTCCATATAATCACCTTGCAAATATGAAAGCTTTTTTTGCTTTGAGCGGGCTATTCAGTTTAAGATCAAACCAAACTTTTATGAAGCTTTTAAAATGAAATGGGTTCTTTACTGTATTAAAAAAAAAACATTTTAAAAATATATATCTGTTAACAACTTTAGGCGGAGTAATCTTTCATTTTTGGGGTTAACTAACCCTTTAAATTCTAACGCAGCAGTTCACATGGACGTAGACCAATAGCCATCTTTTTTGGTTTGTTTGGTGCACAGCAAGGTTCAGGTAGCAGGCTTCATACTTAAATGAATCACACTAAATGTTTTAATCAAACAAAACCGGTCAAGTGTGAACAACCGAAAGTAAAATATTTTTTATAAATAGTCAACACTCCAGCTAACATTAATGAGCCTTGCTCATTTCACCTTCGCTTCAAATGAATAACCTCACAGCACTGCAGTTTATTTGGAAACATGACTTTTCCATCAGTGACGTGCCACTAGAAACAGATCGGTACATTATGTATACCAGGGTGACCTTTTCATCTCATACACCTACCTGTCGCAGGCAGGGGACAACATCTAGAGTGCAGCAACTGAAACTCACAGGTCTTATGAGGACACTTGCAACACACACCAGAAGTAGTGCATGATAGCTCTTCCTCTGTATACTGTTTGTTTGTGTTTAATGCCATGCCAGGCTATTTTCATGGTGAAAAAAATATACTGCAGATAAAGGTTCTACAATTTATTTTTGGCTAAAAACTCAACTGTATTTGGATAAACAGGGCTTAAATTCCACAGAACAACACAATCAAATAGAAACTCCTGATAGTTAAAGTGCTTTAGCAAATACAGCATGTGTAAGGATCTTCTCCAAGTGTTAAAAAACTGTGTCATCTTGGAGTGACCAATTCTACTGCAAGTAAAAAATAGTCTACAGTCTACTAATCTAGTCCCAATGGATTGAGAATTTAGAGGTTTCTATGTAATGGCATTAGGTACAACTTCACAGAGTTTGTTTCTTACATGCAGATCCCATTATCTTTGCCATTTACCATCAACATATAAACAGATCATTTGTTTTAGGTCTAAAGGAGGTATTGGACTAACTCTGGGGTGTCAATAGCACGGCTTCCTCATTCTCTTTGTTTCCAGTATTTAGGTATAAACAGATATTAAAATTAAGATCCTCCACTCCCAAAAGTTTGTGATAAAAAGCATTGCTTGAAGACAGGTCTTTGAATCAGTGTTTTAAAAAAAACTGTGTGTTTGGCAGACTGTATGTATTGTTGTCTTTATACTGGAAAAAGGACTGCAAAACTGGACAACATCTAGTTATCAAGCCTGAGCTCAGGATTGAGGGGTAGAGAATGGGGCACGTCAAGCTTTGCAGCGTTCATCTGTCTTCACAGAGCAATCAGTTGTGGCATCCAGTCGCTTTTGGCAAATCGTACAGAGCGGTTAATAAACATGGCATGCTATCTGTCTTCATACTGTCAACTTAGGGTTGAAGCCTGCCGTGAGGCCGATTCCAAGGTGGGTTATTGAAACTTGTGGCTTTGAATACCAATGCACGTAGTGGGGATCTTTTTCTGTCCTTTCCTCAACCTCCTCTGATGATTTATAAAAATGAAAAAGATGTGTCACCGGGAAAAGGTGACGAGATCTTAAGATTTATTAAGAATGTTCAACATAAATTTATGCAACCGTCCATGCGACCTAATTACCTGGGGAATGATCTTTGACCACATTGAATACAGGGCCATACGTCAAACTGCCAAAGCATTTCTGTGACACTTTTTGCAAAGAGTTTTCAGCGCATCCCAGATGACGATGAGAGAAGACATGAGACTTAATGTCTCAATCATTATTAAATCATACAGAGAGAAAGTTCTGCTGTGCAAGGTGAAATCTAATTTCTTAAAATGTTCACCCGCTGCCCTTTCCATTTTTAATTCATTAATATTCATGCTACGACTGTTCCTTTGAGCCCATTCTGGTCATAAGCAAAAAAGAAACTACGCACTGAAAGCCCAACATCTCCCCATTGATTAAACAAACTACACAGCAAGGCAGCAGTATCTCTAACAACTCAAGAATCAATTTCCTGCGACCATTTCAAACAACAAAAGAAATTGCAAATGCTGACATTTATTAAAGTTTGGCATGCACTAACCATACAACAATATTCAGCTGTGTTCTCATTTCCAGAAAGACCGCTTCAATGATACTGTAAACCTTTTTCTAATAATACAGACCTACGGCTGAACCCAGCATAAAATGTTTGCCCTTGAAGACGAAACACACATCATTACGATGCGTTTCAGATGTGTTCAAGACCCAGCACAGGCTATTAACTTTTAATATGCCATTTGCAAAACAATCCTACAAAGTCAACGGCTTTAAATGTCTCATAAAACAAGCAGCATTTTTTTTTTTATTCGAATAGTGAGAACAAGAACATGTCTATATAACACAGGAGTTAAATAGACATGTAACGACATTCAGAGAAACAATGCAATCTTATTGAAGACTGTAAAAAAAGGCAGTGTAACAAGAATCAAACCAGTGGGACCATTAAAGAACCATTTCTCGTACGATCCTGGCAATATACCAGGAAGAAATGTGGTTTTCTGTATTACCTATGAGGCAGATAATGTCCTTGACAATCACAGCAGCAAAGTCCTAAACCTCTTTTAAGGGTAAACCAGTTTAGAGTCAGAAATGCTACATCACCGGAGTGAATGAGGGCAAATGCAATTATCCATGACAGTGATATTTTATAGCCACTAGTCTGAATCATTGTGCCCTTGGAAAAAAAAAAGTTGAATATTTTCCAAGTCAAGAAAACAGGAGCAATTCCTAAAATGTTTTTTTCAGCAAAAGAGAGTTATCTAGTGCTAACAAATGCTCACCAGATCAAAACTAAACCAAAAGAGCCACGCTAGCTTTTTAAAGCTTGAGCAAGCCATTGATTTCTGTTTTCAAACCATTCAAAGGCTCTCTGTCTGCCAGCATTTCATAAACAGCTTTGTCTTACAAGGGAAGAACTGGAAAAATGAACAAAAGAAAAAACAAACATGCATCTTTCTCCTTTTCTTTTCACTAAATCAATGTTCAAACTTAAGAGCAAACCTCACACATCAATATGGACATATTAAAAAGTGATACACAAAATATAAGGTGGAAAATGTTACAAATAAATCATTAAAAATAAAAGTATTTAAGCTAAAAGATAAATAATCCTTTTTTGTCGGGATTGGTGGTTTTTGAAAGCATGTAGCACCATTTGTGCTCAGGTCAAACTAATTGAAATATTTGTTTTGGGGGTTTCGGAGGCAATTAATCTTGGCCTAACCTCATTTATCTGCTGGAAAACAATTTATTTGGCTCCTCTGGATATTTATTAAATGCAATTACGAGGGATGTGAGGAAGTGTGTAATGCAAATTCCCAGGACCACCTCTTGTAGATTAAAAGTCTAAACATTGGCCAAAAGACCGCTTTAAATAGTGAACCACAACTGCAGGGCCTGTTGGAGCAGAAGAAATATTTTCAATGATTTTAAAGCATCTACGTCTTTGTGCTTAAGAAGCACTCAATGATTTATCCAGCTCCTACAGAAAGACACAATGCATTAAAGCTCAAATAGCATTTAAAGTAACTCTTTCCCCAAGCATTGCTAGACTTGCATGCATAATTTGTATTTTTACTATCATTCATCCTAGGTCACAATGTATCAGATGGACTGAGGGAAAACATGCATTTTTTTTTTTTCAAACTCCATAGAGAAAATAAGCAGCTCAAGGTCACAGATGCATTAACACACAATCACCCTTAAGCAGGAGACTGTCATTTAATCTATCCATAGTAGGACAAGGAGAACATCCTCCATGAATTTCAATATCTTGGTTTCCATAACCAATTGTCTGAATTACACTGTGTCCAACCTGAAAGTGGTCAGTGTTATTATAGCTTCGGTCTACACTCAATAAAATGCTTAATAAAATAGATGTTCAAGACATGACTACAACTTCATTTTGAACTAAGATCTACTTTAGTAAATGTATATTTTAGAATACCATCTAAAGTTATAGAATATAAAGATGCAAACAAAATGAAATGTTCAATGAATTACATGTTAAATGCCCTGTGAACACCACAAACAGAAAGATGATTTGATTTTTCAAATACAGATGCATTCATCTAAACATCCCTATTGTTTATAATGAGCAGTGTACAGTTTTGTAGTAAACTGCATCATCACTGCCTTCTAGGCACATTTTAATCAATTCATTCATTGCAACATCTCTTTTCTCAGAGTAAATGCAATTAACATTAAGTATAAACCTCTACCAATACATTCACCTTGCAGCCCAGCTGTCATGTCTTCCCTTCAACCAGGGGAAAATAAGACTGATTGTTCCTTTCAAATAAGGCTTATGATTAACTGTCTGGAAAAGTAGATCTGACAAAAAAGGAGACCGTTACAGTTACGTGCACTTACTTAGCAAAAGGAAAATCATGGCTAGAATGAATGTACAAGATTTACCATATGGAAAAAAAGCTGTTATTATACTTGAGAATTAAATTGGATTAAAACATTTGAGGACACAGTGAGAATGATAACAGGATAGGGTTGTTTGCCTAAATCACTGAACATGAAAACGCTCATTATTTTTTAGGGATGTGAGAACAACATTAAAACATTTGACTATGATTTGGATTTGGCAAATAAAATCCATATAAATTAAGAATAATTAGCCGGAAACCACTTAAGTATCCTGTCAAACTGACCATCCAATTTTTTTACAAAAACTAATAGCAATTTAAAATTATGCCTACCATTCAAATGGATATTAAAATTATTTATCATTCAGAATATAGCATTAATATGCTAATATAAAACATATATATTATATATAAAATTAGACTTCACTTTAGAGGTATAGAGTAGTTTTTTGGATAAAAAATAAATAACTAAATAAAACAATTGTACTAAGACCAGAATAGGTGTTGTTTAATAGTTTTAGAACAACTTTGATGATAGGAGATCCATTTTAAATGTTTACTACTATATATTATTGCTATTACATTTCATGGTCAATTGATAATTGGTTTAAATTAGCTGATAAATTGTTAAGCATAATTTTGATGACTTCGAAAATTCAGGAATGAACAATCATCATAAACATTAACCAGTATCAACCAATGCAATAAAATATTTTCAATGATTTTAAAAGCATCTACGTTTTTGTGCTTAAGCACTCAATGATTCATCCAGCTCCTACAGAAAGACACGATGCATTAAAGCTCAAACTGCATTTAAAGTAACTCTTTCCCCAAGCACTGCTTGACTTGCATGCATAATTTGTATTTCCACTATCATTCAAAATCTTAGGTCACAATGCATCTGATAGACTGAAGAAAAACATGATTTTTTTTGCAATCATCATTAGTCATCATGATGAACATTTAGCAGTATCAACCAATGCATAACCAATAACCAACTGAGAAAAGAAAATGGACACATGTAGCTTCTTGACAGAGTGTATAATAGATAGTCTAACTAACAATGTCGGCTTTTACATAGTCCATTAAATAAAATCTAATTAGAGCAATTTAATTCCAGGGGATCCACTTTAAATGTTGACTACGATATATTATTACCATTACATTCTATTGTCAATAATTGGCTTATATTAGCTGACAAATTCTATTGTTTAACAAAATTTTGATGACTGAAAAAATAATAATAAAAAAATCAGGAATGAACAATTAGCAGTATCAAACAATGCATAACCAATAATCAAGTGGGGAGAAAAGGCAACACATAACTGCTTTGTCAAAAAGCTACATGTGTCCCTTTTCTTTAAACAGAGTCTAGATAGTCTTGCTAACAATGTCGGCTTTTATTAAATCCATTGTACTTAACACCACACAATAAGTTACCTATAGTTTTAGGACAATTTTGATGAAAGGTGATCCACTTTAAACGTTGATTACTATATATTATGATGATTATATAACACCACACACTAAAGTTTGACTTTGTGGCTGAAAAATCCTTTTGCAGCTTTTTTTTTTTCCTTTAACATGTAATGACATTAATTCATACATATAAGTAACAGTTGCATGCACTAAATAGTTGAAGCAACCAACCAATAAAACCTCTGCACCTAAACAGCCCCATTTCTATAGCGTGTCATTCAGTTAGATAGTTGAACGACATTGGCTTTTATTAGATTCATATTACTTAACACCACACAATAAGGTTTGATTTTGTGGCTGAATAATCCTTTTAGCAGCTTTTTTTCTTTCCCTTAAACATTTAATAACATTAATCATGCATTATGTAAGAATAGTTGACGCAACCCACCAATAAAACCCCATCATCTAAACCTTAACAGCCCCATTTCTATAGCATGCCATTCAGCTAG
Organism: Danio tinwini; assembly: GCA_903798205.1. Classification (NCBI taxonomy): domain Eukaryota; kingdom Metazoa; phylum Chordata; class Actinopteri; order Cypriniformes; family Danionidae; genus Danio; species Danio tinwini. Next base: position 1,772,203 of record CAIGQZ010035043.1, read on the forward strand.
ATTGTCTACCTAACAACATTGGCTTTTATTAAGTCCATTTTACTTAACACCACACACTATGGTTTGACGTTGTGGCTAATTAATGCTTTTGCAATATATTTGTTCTTTTAATCAACATTTAACAACATTAAATCATACACTACGGCCCCGTTTACACCAATATGTTTTAGTTTTAACAACGTTTTAGAATGAAAACAATCCAAGTTCACACTGGCGTTTCACCTAGCGTTTCTGAACAGATCTCAGTCCACACTACACCGCTGAAAATGCACATCACGTGACCCACACACTCTAGCATGCACTGCAGTGTCCTTTGACTGCAGGTCCTTTGAGCACAAAACCCCAGGTGAGAGCAGCGCATGTTGGACGGTTCATCATAAATCTACCGCTGGATCTAATCTCATTATATTTGTTAAATGTGATATTGAATTCAACTTGTCTTCATCTAACGACATATTCCCCAACTTTGGTCTTTTGAGTTTATTGTTCTCAGGTAACGCGTTTTGGCTGAGCACAAAGGTAATATAATAATTTATGTAACCACAAATACTGATTCTGCACATTTGACTGATTGCTTGCATTTATTTCCTATAATGTATAAACTTATTGTACATTATATTTTTATAATGGCCAATATTGATTATTCTAATATTGATTATTAACTGATTCAGCGAAAGTCATTTTCATTGAAAAAATACGAAACCGTAAGGAGGCAGTTATGCTATAGGCTCCGTTTTGTTATATGCATACATTGAAGATGACAATCATATAAACATTTTCATGTGTCTAGTTCCTTACATGTTTTCATTTTATTGTTAAGTTGGTGAAACAACGTAGCTAGGGTGATGCGAAGGACATTATAATGTACACTGTTCCCTTTGAAGATTAACCAAATGACACGTTTCGAGAGTTTATTTTTTATATCAAACTTGCAATGTCTGAATTTACAAGGAGAGGATGCAAGACTGAACTTTGTGTAGGCTACTTAATATTGAGGGAAAAGTCCCAATTAGCTAGATGAATGTCTGCAGTCACACCTCCATTTTCAGACGTCTCCATTTCCCCCATCCACACTGACACAGAGCAGCAATATTTTAAAATGAAAACAGCCGAGCGTTTCCAAAAAGCTCCGTTTTCGGTTTTCAAAAACTCTGGGTTAGTGTGGACAGAAGTCACAACCATTGTAAAATGTATGCATTTTAAAACTAAAACATATAACAGGGCCAATTTAAGTAACAATTACTAAATAATTGGAGCAAACCACCAGTAAAATTCCATCCCCTAAATCTTTTCTACAGTGTCATTCAAGTTGACTGGTATGCTGTATTGATTAAATCAGCACTAGGGCAGGAACTATCTGCTCTATAACTCACCTAACAAAGCCACCACTGATTTGCACGCCTCTGCCAGGTATGAGTCTAGACTCCCCACTGTAGCACTGCACTCCACACCTAAAGGATGTATCCTTCAACTGAACAGAAGCCGGAGTAAATTAGGGGCGTCGTGATTCAACTGAGTGAGCATAATCAATTATTGTACAAGACCAGGATGGGGACATTTTTCCAATCACTGACAGCAGCAGAAAATAACCATCATTCCAAGCTATCACTCCGAGTTTCAGAAGTCTATAGCGCTCGCTTGAGTGTTCTTGGTGGAATAACATAAATATTACACAGAGACAAAGAGGATGGAGAGTAAAGCACCGGTTTATTGTATGTTATGATTCCAGCCCTGCCAGACTTTGGAGTCGGAACAAAATGTCAGCGGCATTTCATTATGAGAGAGAAAAAATAAAAAGAGGTTGTTAAGAGTTCACCGTGTGGACTGCAGCTCATCAAAACCGCATTAGAAAAGATAGAAAAAAAACATTTCCATAAAGCATAAAACATCTGAGCAATAATCCAGCAGAATTTATTGCTATCTGATATTATGAAGGACAATTTGATTCAGCACCGCAAAAAGAGAGGAACATAAAATAAGGATTGATTTGTGGTTGTATAATGCTTTTGTAGCAGTTAAACATAGGCCTATTATTAAGTAAATTAAATTATTAAATTCTATATAACAACGAATAAGAGATGCTACGTAATTTAATATATTAAAATAATGCCAACAAATTAGCTACTATAAAGTGCATTAGTGCCTTTCGACTTATTTAGTGGTTCAGTAAGAATAACTCCCTATTGATTTTTACCATAATTTATCAAGGGAAAAAGTATGTTAAGGCTTTGAGAATTTTATGAAAACAAGCAAAAATACCAACCACTAAATAATGGGCGGGGCTTGTTTTAATTAGAGTAATGCAGACAGCTTAGTTAAATTTTCAATTAATAGCCTCAAAACACGTCTATCTTTACAAGGTTATCAGATAGTTAAAAATCTAATTTCCAAAGGAGAAGAATGGAGTTTTATACTTTAAGAATCTAACGGTTCCTGTCCTTTATAAAGTGTCAAAAGCCATTCAGAGCAGCATTATTTCCCCATCACACTTAAGTGAAACTGGTAGTCCACAGTTAAAGGGATAGTTCAGTTATAAATTAATATAATATTATCATTTACACACACTTGATTTGTTCAAATCAGTTTGAGTTTGTAGTGCTGAACCCAAAAGATGATATTGTGAAGAATATTGGAAACCTGTAACCAATGACTTCCACAGTATTTGTTTTTTATACTATGGAAGTCAATAGAATATATGCAGAAAGACTTTTCATTTCATTTTCAGTAATCCAGTTAAATAAACTCTTAATTGGTCGTTTTCGATTAACTGTGCAATTACAAAAGTCACCAGGTTTAAGGTCTGTTTAAAAAAAATACAAAAAAATCAGATCTTCACAGCCTGATTGAAAATATATGATAAAGTGAGTCTCAATGTACAATCAGCACTGCATTAAATTACATTTTTCCATGCCATGTCTTTAAAACATTATAAAACCGTATTTTCAATGGAGTTTTTGCACCCTCCTGCTGACGATGAGTGAGCGTAAACAGCTTTTTATCTTTATTTACACTTGAACAACTAAATGAATGCTTAGGTCTGTTTAACTGAATATATTGTAATTACATCACAACATCAATGCCGTAAAAGGAATCGTATCAAATTGGGGAAAAAAAGTCACAAACTATTTACTGAAAGTTTATCAGTAGGGGGAAACACACAAGTTTGGCATGTACCCCATTGGTACAGGTTTCCAACATTCTTCAAAATATCTTTTTTTGTATTAAACAAAAAAAAAAATCTAACTGGTTTTGAAACCAGCCAAGGGGGAGTAAATGACAATTTTCATGTTTGGATGAACTATCCCTTTAAACCGAAGCTTTAGATCACGTGCTCGGAGCTGCTGCAGTTGCACAAAAGAGCAAGACTGGTGGAGATATAGCAGAGAAAGCTGATTTAAAAACCAGTGTAGAAAAGACCAAATGTTTGCTATCTTTGGTGTATGTGAACAAAGAAACTTCTGGTAAGTAACAGCAGTTGCAAAAAACATCAACAAATGTTGTGTGTTAAGGAACTGCAGAGAATGGGAAATAGAAATGGGACTTGATACAGCTGCATGATTCTGTATAAACTGAGAATCACAAAGGATCATTAATTCCTTTATTCTGCATCATTTTCTTTAAATAATACTTAAATGAAGTGATTTACTAGATGTTCTGGAAAGATTTGCTGAATTTTATAAAAAAAAAATTATAAATTCATGTTTGCAGCTCTTATGCAAATATTAAGTGATTATTATATTAAGTGTCTGTCTGGTGCTGTAACAAACGTCATCTTCATTTACTGTTGTGCAGTGGATGAAGTTAAAGTTAAGAATATTACAAAATTAGCAGACTGTTAGGTTAGATTTTATTGATTAAGTTGACATACTTGCAGTTACTTGTCAGTTGAATGTCTCTTAGGGCATCACTAAAAGGCATTAGCAGATATTAAGCAAACAGTCTGAGTGTATTTGCAAAGTCACTAAAGTCAACAGAATCTTTAATTCCGAACTCCAAAATATTGTAAAAGTTACTAAGGCTGAACAATTCAACGTAATCTCACTGCAATTCGTAACTTTTTGATTTAGTGGCTAATTCGTATGAATTTGTACGATCTTATTCGTACAATTTAGTACGATTTGATCCATCACCCAATGACGGTTGGGTTTAAGGGCAGGGTTGGGTGCCACGCCTCCTTTATAAAAATCGTACATTTTCATACGACTCAACTCATACGAATTTGTACGAAATAGCCACTAAATACTTACGTTTTCTCTTGAGATCAGGCTGAACAATACAATGTTTGTGCATTGAATCACAATGTGTGCATCTCCAATAGTCACACAGTAATTACATTGGATAAAGATACTCATTCATTTATTTTCTTTTCAGCTTAGTCTCTTTATTAATCAGAGGTCACCATAGTGGAATGAACCACCAACTCATCCAGCACGTTATCCAGCCCTTCACATGCCCTTCCAGCTGCAACACAGTACTGGGAAACGATTAAAGTATACAATAAAATAATAAATATATACAATAAAAATATTTAAACAATTGAAATAAATGGTGTTTTATCATTTTCCGAGTCTAACAATATGCAGGTACAGTAACTGAATAATTTAAATAAAATCAACTCAATAACTTTCATTGTTATTATTAGTGGTGTAACGGATCACAAATCTGCAGTTCGGATCACACTACAGTTTTTTTGTCACGGATCGGACCATTTTTCGCATCAGCAAAAAATGTGAGGAAACAAATGTCATTTTTCATTTATATAAAAATATTACTGCAAAAAACATTGATTTTAACAATCAGAACTTAAAACCTGTAAAGTTAATAAAAAAATCAAGAAAGAACCAGCTGAAATATTATATATATATATATATATATATATATATATATATACACATATACATATATTAGGGCTGTCAATTGATTAAACGTAAACAACTTATAAAAAAAAACATCCCATAATGTAAATAAGTTGTCATTTATTAAGAATATGTCAATAACTCAATTTTGACAAAAATGTCAGACAGAACCTTATAATTCTAAGGTGACGATTTAACCAGCTGCTAAGACAAACCAGTCTCATTATCGGGGACAACGCACACACGAAGAGAAAGAGAGAGAGAGAGAGAGAGAGAGAGAGAGAGAGAGAGAGAGAGAGA
>CAIGQZ010035043.1:1788075-1809371 GCA_903798205.1 Danio tinwini
ATATATATATATATATATATATATATATATAAATATAAAAGGTAGTGAAAAGGAGCCAGTGCTAAGCCAGATAGCTAAAGAAAGAAAGGTTGAAAGAGTGAAACACCTCCACTAGTGCAGCCTCAGCTGTGACTGAAAGCCCATATGCTGTCTAGCCAATATGTCTTTCTATCAAACTAAGTCACTTCAAACAAGGCAGTTCCTTTATTCCAGGAAGAAAAAAAATCATATGGCTAAAAATTGAATTTAGGACACCAATTTAATCTCTGTATTATTGCAGGCCTTCAGAGTTCATTTAACAACACAGTCGGAGCATAAATTGGATGGGAGACTAGTTATTCATTCTAACAGAGGAAGGAGGAGCTGCACCTGTCTTACTCGAATCGAAAATTCCAGTCTATTGCACCCAATACAATCCTCCATTTAGCAGAGGATAAAAGACAGAGAGAGATCGAGAGAGAAATATCTTTACTGCCTGATAAGAAAATCATGAAAGACTATAATGAAAAGATGCTCTGAAAACTTCCTGCATGAAAAGTGCAGAGATGCATGCTCAAATGTTAGCAATATAGAACAATTTGAAAAGCAAGCACCTGTGAGAATAGTTTCAATTGAACAGTGATATATAACAAAGTATATTCTTTGGTTTTTAATGATCTCAACTAATAGACCATAATTATAAAACCTTACCAATTAAAACTATATAAAAAGGTTACATTTACATTACATGGGTAATAACATGGTCATCTTTGCAGCATGCAGAAACTCAACTGGACTCAGCTGCTGTCTATGCAAATAATTGTTCATTAGATTTTGGATGAGAGTTTGTGAAGGGTATCGCCAGGTAAAGCTGCGGCCAGCGCATACTGAGTCTCCAGGAGGCTTTGCTCCAGAGGGAACCGGGACGGACGGACATATCATCTCCCTCATCTGTTTCTCCTGTCTGAACGAGTGAGCAGCCAAAGCCTTGTCATGTCAGCTGCGCTTCAGGGCTGAGGAGCAGTGTTTTGTGTGTTGGGGCAGACACGCCGCAAAGGCTTAGTCAAGTAGAAAACCTGTTTTGAAACATCCCAGACACTGCTTGGATGAATCTATTGCTAAAATAAACCAGCAGCAATGCAATTCGGGATGCCGCCCATTTGTTTTTACAACAGCATCTCCATGTCAAATACAGATGAAGTCCGAATTATTAACCCTCCTGCATTATTAGCTCCCCTGTATATGTTTTCCCCAATTTCTGATTAACGGAGAGATGATTTCTCAACATTTAGAAACATTAATAACTCATTTCTAATGACATCATTTCTAATATCTTTGCCATGATGACAGCACATAATATTTGACTAGATATTTTTCAAGATACTAGTAAACTAGATACTCAATTCAAGATACTAGCTTAAAGTAACATTTAAAGGCTTAACTAGCTTAAAGTTAGGGTAATTAGGCAAGTCATTGCATAACAGTGGTTTGTTCTGTAGACTATAAAAAAACACTGCTTAAGAGGGGCTAATAATATTGACCTTAAAATGGGTTTTAAAAATTAAAAACTGCTTTTATTCTAGACGAAATTAAACAAATAAGACTCTCCAGAAGAAAAAACATAAGAAATACTGTGAAAATTCTTGAATCTGTTAAACATCATTTGGGAATTATTAGAAAAGAAAAAAAATAAATAATTTTGACTTGAGTGGCTTATGTAACTATGTGCAGTTACATAAAATATTTTACATATAATTATGGATGCAGCGGTTTACTGATTTCACTATTAACTGCAGTTTAATTCATCACAGTTAATTAATTGTAAAGGCTTTTTAACACAGTGTTTCTGCACAGAACAAAACTGCTGCAACTAAATGTTATGCCAAGTGTGCTAGTTTAAAGTTCCAAGCTTTTACACCAAGGCTAATACCTATGGACACTGGATTAACTATGGTTAAGCCCATCAACTAAGGGACATTCACATATTGATTCTTTTGGAGCAAGTTCGTTAATTCTTTTCTTGCTCGCATATTGAGAGTAATGTGCATGTGGCACGACACGCTGACGCTTTCCAAGTGCATCTAGTTGAAAGAATGGCGCGATCCACGTGACAAGAACCGACTGGTCAGCTTCATACCTTGTATGAAATATACACATTTCTACACCAAAGAGAAAAAAAAATTAAATACCAAATGAAAATTTTACCTTTCACAATATAGTTAATCAAAAGTGCCTTTCAGCAGCCTTTGACTACATTTCTATTTAAAAGAGAAATTCTAAGCTATTATGATGCTAAACTTTATTATTCTTTTTTTTTTATTCATTCTGTCATTTATTTCCAGTGTAAAATTATTACTTTTGTTTAACTGCCAAAGCTTTCACTTAAACCCAAAGAGAATTGGACTATTGTTTTATTATTAGTATTATTATTATGCTATATTATTTTAGTTACAGAGCAGCAATAATTAACACTTCACAAATGTGATTTTTCTAAACTAGTATTGTTTTGAAATTAATGAATGTATAATCGTGAAACCGTAATTATTCCTCAGACTATAATCTACAACCAAAATCTATGATCGCTGCATCCCTATATATAATCTATAGTTGCTATAAAATGTGGCTGCACAATATATCGTTTAAGCATCAATATCGCAACGTGATCACTCGCAAGTCACATCACAAGATATAAAGTGTTGAGTCTGAATTATATTTGATCATTTTCAAGTGTTTTTGAGCCCTGTGACGACATTGCACCTACTTTTATGCACATTTTGGTTGACAGAAACGCTAAGATGTGTATAAATTTTGAAAAATGTATAAAAAACATAAGCACATAACTGAATAGGATAAACTTTTTATCCAATAAGAAAAGATGTGCATAAACTACAATGAAAACACTTTCACTAAAATTCCAGTACGAATCATGTGATGATAAAAATGTGTGTGAATGAGCAAACCAGCAGGCTGAGCACATTGTAAAACATCTGAAATGCTGGTTTGGTCATCCCGAACGCCTTAACCATTTCAGTATGTGTTATCATAATTATTTTTACCTCCAGAACTATCAAGAGCGTCTGTGTTTTGAGTCTCATGGCTTCAAACGCCAATGCGCATTCATTGCTTTTCGGCATAGTCTTCTGAGGTGCAAGTAATTCATTAAATGAAGAAAAGATTGATGCAGCTTCACCTACTGCAGCAAATTTTTATTGTTAATATTTGGTGCCAGTTCATCAGGAAGTTACAAATTTTTGTTCTCGTTGACTGATTGGACAGAAACGCTGGTTTATTTGCACGTATTTTGTGTGATATTCCAGTTTTGCACATACATTTAATTTGCATTTTAGGATGGAAATATAGCTACTGTTAAGACTCCTCTGAAAACATTTTAAGCAAACATTTCATGCTTGTATGCTGTGTTCATAGATTGCTAATTATATTTTATGCATATGTACTCCCTTTCAGAATCCTCCCAATCAATCTAAAATGATTAATTCTTTACAAACAGAGATATTCAAGTCATCTGGTGAAATTGCATTCATATCGCAATAGAGCACAGAATAACAAAATATCGCAATGCTACATTGTTCCAATATCGCGCAGCCCTAAAGCTCAGATTATACTAGCATTTCTCATGCTAACGTGGTTAATATGCGACTACATGTCAGGTTTATTACACAGATAGCCACGTATTAGTGATTACAATCACTGCTGGAATCAATCTGGTATGATTTTTCCATCCCAGGAATGAGCACTCTTCATGAAATGGCCCTGCAAATCGAACGTGTAATTTGACTGTTATTGAATGCTTGTGCCTTATCCATGCCAAACCTCTTGCTAGACGTTATTAGGCAGCCACTTTCAGACTCTTACACCGCAGAGTTAAAAATGGGCAATAATAACAGAGACACTGGCTCAGGACGCTGGTCTGGAGTTATACAGAAGCAGCAATGAGCCATCTGGAGCGTGTCAGCTCAGGTTGCAGAGTACATCGCTGTGTTTCCAGACAGAGACGAGGACCTGCTGCTTTCTGAGCTTTAGTAAGACTGACATAAATAGTTGCTGACACCTGTGAGACGTCGCCTACTAGAACATCATCATCATCATCAGCATCAATGGTTTGTGGCACAACACCATTTTAGCTGCCCACACACACCGCTATTAGCGTGTGACAGAAAAAATTATGTTAACTTGTGCTAGGGGCGTACAACTTATTTGAACTTTGAGAAGGCCAGTCAAGCAGGAAAAAAGTGATTAAGCTCTCCCTTGATATCTGAAATGTGATGAATTTGTAGTTACTCCCAAAAAAACAGATGGAATGCATTTCCACCGCAGCCAAATACAACAAATCGCATTGGCTGCTGGTTGGAAACAGAAATGCTACTGCGTTTGGAATAAAATGAGGGAAAAGAGATTGGTTGACAAATATCTGTTGTAGAAAGAAATGTAACAGGAGAGAGAAAGAAAAATGGTGATACTCATTGTGTGAGAGGAACTGGATGGAAAAAATAAGAGATTCACACTCACAAACTCAGACTCAAACTCTACTGCGTTCTAAAGGCTACGCGATATTGGTAAAAACAAACGACAGTACAGTTTTGTTTTCAGTGACGAACTTTACGGTGGCTGAGAGAGCTTAATGTGCTGCAAATTAAGAAAACACATGCAATTAGAAAAGAAAAAAAAAACGCTAGCACATTTGGGAAAAGATATTCATCCGTTTGACAGCACACATGCTGTAAAAACACAATCTAATAAAAGGCAATGTATTTTCCCACAACACTTGCAAAAACATCTGAAGACAATGGAAAAGTTTCAAGGGATCCAAAAATGTGACTGATTAAGCTGTGCCATAACTATTGCTCAGTTAATTTGCAGATGATCTTTGAAAGATGAGTTGTTTTTTTGTTCGTTTCAAGAGTTTACACTTAGATATGCTTGATGGTAAGAGCAGGTTTAGTATGCTGTTGCAGGAGAGAACTCTGAGCTCAGAGATAATTAAGCCTAGGGCTTCCACCTGTTCATAAGCATATAAGGGGGTCCAAGAACAAGTAGGTCTCGAGAGCTCCCCCTGGTAAAGGGAGTTAAAGGAGGAGATGGGGTGGAAGGGGGGATTCTTCCAAAATCAAGATAAGGTAGTAGGGCGAATTTTGCCTATTTATTGTAAGCTTGAATCAATCTGATTGGATTATTGCGGATTACAGATGAAAGGCCAGCCACGATCAATCATATCCTGTGTTTCTCTCGAAATTAGTTTGTAAAACTTCACTTATTTTAACATCCTAATTGTCTTGTCTTTTGTATTTTATTAGCCTACATAACCATAACCTAAATAGCTGAATCAGTCACATTTTAGGGTCCTCTTGAAATATCTCCATTGTGTTTCATCCTTTTTGAAAGTGTTGTGAGAAAAAGCAGGTTTTTCGTAAATTGTGTTGTGAGAAAATGCAGGTGTCTTTATAATTGCATGTGTTTTCTTAAACTGCAGCACGTTAAGCTCTCTCAGCCACCATACTGTTTAATATGAAATGGATTTCAACAGATGGATTGAATAACTCCATTTGTTAAGAATTCATTATTTCAGAAGGGTTGGGGTAATTTTGTAAGTGTATGCATCTGCATAAATTATCATAAACTAGTTAAATTTAACTACTACCTAGATTTTAGTTTTAAAGTGCTTTAAATCTTGAACATTTAAGGGCAGTCGGACACAAATATTGAAAAAAGCAAATGTAAATTAAACTTTGCCATCTTAACCTTTAAAAATTATATGTACTGGGTATGTGGTGTTTGTAGTTAGTTTAAGGTAGAAATGTTATCGTTTCTTGTGCCTGAATGCTTTAAACTCCAATGATATGTTTTACAAAAAAAAAGTCATTTTAAAAACACTTAAATTCCACAATGGTTAAACTTTGCAATTAAATCATCTAATTATGTGCTTTCCAAACTCTGGCTTCAAGCATAAATTATTATAAAATGGTTAAATGGTTAGTCTTCACTATAAAAATGTATTTGGTGTGTGTGTGTTTGTAGTTGATTAAAAGGTAGTAACATTGTTTCATGTACCAGAACAGTTGAAATAAAATATATGTTTAACAGAAAAAAATAAGGCAAATTCTATAAGTTAAATTATTAATAATGTACAAATTAGGTGCTTTACAAACTGTGGCTCCTTAAATTATTTTAAAATGGTTACATTTTAACTAAAGTAGATTTGTTAAATTGAAAAAAATCAAATGCAAAAATGACACTGTCATCTTCACTATAAAAAATGTATTTGGTATACATATTGCATATTTGTAGTTTGTTAAAAGGTATAAACATAGTTTCTTGTACCTGAAATGCTTTCAAGACAAAACATGGGCTCTACTTTAACAATCTAGGTGAAAAGTGAGGTGTAACAGGGCTGTGCTTATTCTCTTAATGAGTTCTGGGTGTGCTATGAGCATAACGTGCATTAAATCAATCAGAGTCTCATCTCCTATTCCCTTTAAAAGTCAGATGTGTTGTGCCATGGCACAGTTGCTGTTTACATGGCAGACTTTGTAAGTGGAAAAACTGAACAATTCACTAGAGAAAAACAAACCATCTCCAGCACAAGGATAAAGAACGAGCCTCCTCCATTCGACCTATTTACTTTCTCTTTCTTTTTTGAGAAAAAGTGTGTTGTACGCACTCCACTGAAGACATCCATTAGCCGACATATTTAATTTCATTTGTTAAGAGCAAAGATTTGTTTTAAATGTATTTCTAAATTCAGATCTAATTTCCAGCAAAGGAATAAATGAACAATAATATTGAAGTGTGGTCAAAAAACTGAGTTATATCCAAACCTATAAAATCCAAACATATGCCACATAAACCAGTTTTTATTAAAACAAATATAAATATGCATATAATAAATAATACTGCTAATAACCATAATAGCATTATACAAATGCAAATTGTCATGAATAAACTGAATAAAGCCATCCGACATGAAGGCATGGAGGGAATAGGCGCACAACTAACACACTCTACGCTAGACTTTAAAGCGGCTTTTAGTTGGTCAATGGCACGGTCTATTTTGGTTCCTTAAAATAGCAACACGCCAACACACTCGGGTGTCTTAACTCACTTCCTTTCCAGACTGGAACACCGATGTGTCATAAATGGATTTGCTATCTAAAGAACGTGGCGCGAAAATGAGAATTAGGGTGGTGCTGGTCTGAAAATAGCAACAAATGGCGCTAAACGCGTCTTGCGCCTTATTGTGCTGGGTATATGATAGGGTTCTATATGTTTAACAGAAAAAAACAAGGCAAATTCTAAACATTAAATACTTAACTAATCTACAAATAACATGCTTTCCAAACTGTGGCTCTTGATCTTTACCTATTTGACATTGCAATACATCTGCCATTTTTGTGTTGCACGATATTCAATGTCAATGATGAGGTATATTGTGCAGCCCCATTATTTTGTCAATTATAGAGCACTCCAAAACAGCTCAGCCTAAAAGTGGTCCATTTTCTAATCAGCTCTGATCAAAACTACCAAATTTGTCATGAAGCTTACAAGTTCTTCATTTTTTTCAAGCATATCATATCACCCACCACGCTGCAAACCCCAGGGGTGTAAAACAGTTGCTTTCAACCTTTTTTTCCCCCTCCTTGAACTACTCTGGACTTTCAGTGAAATAAATGAACTGCAAGATAATGAATAGAGAAGCGAAAGGGGAAAACAAATGAAAGGAAAAAACAAGAAAACAAATAAAAACCAATGCTGCTGAGCAAACAAAGGGAATTATTTGAAAACAACAGCAGTCAAACAATTCAATGCACAGATCAGTAGCACAGCAGGGTGTTTTGTGCGTACTCTTCAAAAGCCAGACGGCACAGGACAAATTGTGATGAGACTGCAGGTCTTTATACAACACCACCCGGTGAACGTGATCTGTGCACTGTCCCTGAAATAAAACTCCCCTCGTCTTCCCTGCAGGAGAGCGTCTGTCTGTCAGGTGGGTACTTGCCTTCGTCATTTAGGGATGTGCAGAAGGGGAAAAGCAGTAAAGGAGAAAGCAAAAACAGTATTTGACGTGCACCTACATTGCCCATGTACTCAGAGAGCAGATCCTGCAGCGCCTGGCGCACAGAGTTGCACTCAGCCACGATGCGTTCGCGCCGGTCATCACGTGTGCATGAAGAATCAGCCATGAGGGCGGCGCCACTAATGATGCTTTCCAGACGTTCCTCAAGAGAAGGCCGAAATCTCTCCTCGCTGAAACTCAGTGGGTCCACGATGATCTGCTTCTGCATGGGGAGAAAGAGAGAAAGAATAATGTATTAATCTGGAGAAAGTGCTCAATCTTCCTGTCTCGCTGCCTCCACTTTTAATCATCTCATGCTCTAAAATACCGCCATTCAGCATTTCCTTGCACAAAAAGAAAAAGATGGAGGGGAAACAAAGTTGTGAGATTTATGCCTTCACATACCAAATGTCTAACTTCACAAGAGTTCGACAGTTAAACGGCCGTCATTATTGGCCGCACGTCCGGAACAGGATTTTGGAATCTATCTCTTTGGATGCTGAGGCACAAGCTGTGATATTCATTAACTGGACCAATCAATAATTCACAAGATCTGAGATGATGGTCTGGGGCTCCTGATGCAATTTCAGGCCAATGGGTTTCGCTCAATCTGGCTGCATTAGCTTGCCTGTGCACTTCTGCTCCCTTTTAAATCAACTCAAATGTAACAGACGGCATCCTAAAAGCCATTTGTATCATCTTCTAGGGCCCGAAAGGGGAAGAAAAAAAAAGAAATTAACAAGTGGGACAAAAATCAAGCTTAACTGCACATTATGTAAGATCACAGACATGGGCTGTGTACTTGGGGTTTTCTACAGAGGGAACTGCTTTGGTAAACACAGCAGTTAGTATGAGTGCATCTTTAAGGCTACTACACCCTAAACAGCAGAGCAATTGGAGTTGGCCTAGGGCAACTAAAAGCAGTTGTGCATATAAAACATTGCTATTTTTCCTCCTTGAGCCAGGATGACATTTAGATGTCCCGACATGCCCTCTGCTGGGTACAATCACTTCAGGACATCACACTCCCACTCTCAAAGAATAAACCTGTCAACGTCTGGTGCAATTAAAGGGATGACAAGAATCACTAACGTGCCAGAAAAACGATAGCCGCCTAGGAAGGGAGAAAGAAAATGGGAAGAACGGTGCCAGGCGGAAATAAATCATCTAAAAACGTGACAAGCCCCTTCATCTGATCTCACATATACGGTAAAATATTAAACAATTCAGTTGTTAGAATCGGAGTTTATTAGCCTCATCTCATCTGACCTCCTTTGCTTGCGTGTCATGTTGTCATGGCAACAAGCCTCTCTCTCTCCCTCTCTCTCTCTCTCTGTCTGTCTGACTCACTGCAAAGTTGCTCCAGCTTCAAATTAAGCAGCAAGAAGCGATGTGGAAAGAAAGCGTGCATGTGTGCTTAAGTTCCTCCACGGTCACCAGGAAATTAAAGCAGCGCATGATCAGAGGTACCGAGTATTCCCCATCTCGTGTGTGCATACACATACTTTTTCTGCCATTTAAACAGATGCCATCTGGTTGGGCAGAAGAACGCCTCTCCTCTGTGAGGATGTCTGGCCTCGTGGAACAGATATTACTAAGAATAGAGCAGCTACATCTCCAGCTTGAGCAGCTTTAATACACAAAGGTGCCTGCACTATTAACAGCCAATGACAAAGTCTCAGCGGTGCATCAAAATTTCACCATATGTTTTAATACACTGATAAATAAGATTTCCCTATTTGCTCTGGTCCCTTTGTGTTGCATATAATGCAATACATATCACAAACCCTGATTAAGAGATGCGACACAGCGGCTCAGTGGTTAGCACTGTTGCCTCACAGCAAGGAAGCTGGTTCAAGCCCCGGCTGGACAAGTTGGCATTTCTGTGTGAAGCTATCATGTTCTCTTTGTGTTGGCGTGGGTTACCCCTGGGTGCTCCAGTTTCTCCCACAATCCAAACACATGCGCTATAGGGGAATTGATTGTAGTGTGAATGAGTAAATGAGGAAAATTAATGAACGAATGAAAGAAAAAGCAGCAAATCTGATTTAAGAACAATTATAAAAGACAAAAAGTCTTAGTAATGCATCAAGATGCTTGATGTTTCTATTATGTTGTGCACTAGAGCAATTGAATAAACTGAAGTAAACTACACACCAAGTTACTACTTTGATATTTAGGGTCACATTACATGGTCTTATGAAATTTAAATGCAAAAATGCATTAAATAAGCTGCTGCCGCAAAAAAAAAAAAAAAAAAAAAAAAAAAAGCTACTCTGCAAAAATACAATAATTGACAAATACTGTGGTTGTAGAAAATCATTTCTTAAATCAGATTCATGGTACTGAAATGTTAAGACCACCAAACTCATCTAGAAGGGCAGATTTAATCCATCTGATAAAGCACTAAACTTCATAAATCTCCTATACTACTAAACTTAAGTTTATCATCAATACCGTGAATGTTTTTTTTTTTTTTTGGTTTGTTTTGTTTATGAACATCAATACAGATTACCCAGACCTAAGGCAATGGCCAAAAGCACCTGCCGGTCTAATCAATATAGAAGTACAAAGAATAGTTGGTATAGATGGAACAAAGATATAGCAGGTGAACATCCTTTATAGTACTTAATAAAAGGAAGATTTTACACATATGAAGAACCAAAACTGCCCCCTCCACAAAATATATATAGAGAGAATTTAGCAATTCAAGCCAATGACTTGTTTAATCATTCAAAAGGGGCTAAACCAAGACTATAACAGATTTTATGATCACTGGAAATTATTAAAAGAGAAGGTATACCAACAGTAATTCAACTGATCGATCCTGCAAGATGAGCTCTATGCAGCATTTTAAAACTCCCTAGAAAATCCGCATTTAAGGTCAAGAGTAAAAACTGGGCCAATCACATAGTATAGCACAATCAATATATTGGAGGTCTGAGAGGGTACCGATAATTCTGGCAGCCACAGGTACGGAAAAAGCTGCCGGCTGCGAGAGAACTTGACAAGCTCTCTGCTGAATATTGATTGGTTGAGAAGGGAAAAATATAAATATAATTGGAGATTTGCTTCACTTACGGTTATGACTATGCTACATTGTGTGCCTTGGGTCACCACAAGCATTGTTTAAAAAAATAACAACAAAAATATTCTTATTTACTGCTTTTCAAGACACTTAAAGGGATAGTTCAAACAAAAATCTAAATTATCACCCACAAATGGATGGTTCCAAACCTATCGGGAGTTTCTTCTGGTGAAGAACACCAGAGATGATATTTTAAAGAAAGCTGGAAGCTTGTGACCATTGACTTCTATAGTATTCTTTCTTATTATGAAAGTCTGTGATTACAGGTTGTCAGCTGTCTTTAAAAATCTTTTTTGTTCAACAGAAGAAACAATCGTATAAAGGTTTAAGACCACATGAGTGTAAACAGTAGGGATGCCGCAATGCTTTACAGGGCTTAACAATAAGGACTGACCGATGGCACGGGGCCAGCGCGAGAGTTGCTTGGGTCAGTAGACCGGTTTATAACAGGCCCGATCGGGACAGTGCTGCCTTGTCACTAAAGTTTAATTTGCTTGTGACTGTCAATTGCGTGCATTAAGTTTTTGCTTTTAAGTCTTTAAATGGTACCTTCTCTGCGATGTCAAACTCCATATTGCTTTTTGGTTTCTTTTATCTGATTTGATGTTTTTAGTATGCTGTTTTTTTCCTGTAACCTGGTAACAACCGGTACAGTGAAGTGACGGCAACAAGGCAGCAACATCAAATTATAAAAAGTAAAAGAAAATGTCTGTTTCTAACATCTTGGAAGCAGAGGTTTATGTGAGAACAATGCGACGAAAAAAATTAAGTGATGTTTTGCTAAATTTACCATCAGTATGACAAGTCGGCCACCTTTTATTAAATAATTTCGAACTGCAATAAAATACCTGCACATTTTCCATAGTGCTCTTTTTGTTTCCATAACACTTTGAATTTTGCTCATTGTACGTTTATTATCATTTTTTAAATATTTAAATTCTAGATTCCCAGCTGATATTTTTAACACAATTTAAAATATGTGGCTTAAAGTAGCCATCAACTTCTCTTTTCTGTTTTTTTTTTGTGGAGCCAATGAAAATTTTGCCAGGGCAAGTAAAAAAAAATCTGAATCATTGGCCCGATCGGACCAGTAGAAAAAATAATCTTTAGCATTAAATTCTGTCTATATAATATTAAACCTTTTGGTATGGCATGGTTCAAATATCCATATGGATATTGCAATTCTACAGTATTCTGTATTTAATTACTCTCTAACTGGCTTTGTGCGTTTTAGAATGCATGTCCATGTGCTGAAACACTGTTCCCATAAGTAAATGTCCATCAGTGAGCACTAAAGTAGGAGGCGCTTTCACATGAAAACAAACACATGAATTAAGGTTACAACACAAATTAGGTCTTGCTTCTGCGCAAGACTCAGTTATGACTAAAGCCAGACAGAATCTGTTAGCATTTTTGCTATTTCTGCACATAGGTCTGTGCACATCTGTGGATTTATGCTGAATGATTTTGGGAGTATTGTAACTAAAAACCTAATATATTAAATGGGGGGAAAAAATACATTTTTAACGTTTACAATAAGGGCTGCATGATTCTGGCTAAAGTGAGAATCAAGATTTTTTTTTTCTAAAATCAAGATCACGTTTTTCTTCTGATCCTGTATATGTAAAATAAAGGTTAATATGAGTAGGCTGTTATTAGTATTATTATTAGAAGTAGTAGTATTAAAGTTGAATAGTTTTGTTTGGCACATATGCTTGTCATTGACAACCTTATTGGCCCATTTATTTCACTGGTAAATTGAAACCTAATTCAAGAGGGAATCTGATAATGACATATTCCAAATTGTATAGGTTAGAGTAGTTATACTGACACTGTTAAACATTTATTCTCATGCACAACACTTTGTGTTCACTATAAAAGAAAAAACATATTAAAAGCTTGTCGATAAATGCGATATGATCATTTAAATGATATGCAAATCATACTTCCCACACGGCTCCCAAACGATCACTCTGTGCAATTTATAACTTTATTAGCAGTTATTCACAGCCTATGCAGGTTCTGTTCACTAAAGTAGACATCATTCGCAGGCACGTGCACGTCCTCTTTGTAGTAAACAAACAGTGTGTCCGCTCACATGTGATTTCACGACTGCAAATACATTATTACATTAAGACAGACATTACATTTTTGTGTGAATTATACAAGTACAGTATGTGACTCTTTCAACACCATTTGGAGGTCTCCATGTTGCTGAGCAACATGTAAAACAATGTGAAGACTTGTGACCGCCTTTATGCTTCTCCCGAGCATGTAAATATAATTGGCTGAATCGTAGAGATGCTGGATTAAGATCGTGTGGGGGGTTGAATCGAGATTGTGGTCTTTTTTCGATTAATCGTGCAGCCCTATTTACAAGGCAAATCCAATTAGATCCACTTAAATGGTAAACAAAGCCTCTGATATAATAAATCTACTACAAGAGAAGAAAATATTACTTTACAAGCTGTATTGTAAACAAACCATATGAACATTTTTATATTAGTCACCAATATTACTAAAATTCATTTTAAAAACCGAATGAATCTAAATTAAATACTCAAAATGGGCTAAAAATCTGCAAATTTCAGCACACACAGATTTAGTGTGGGCCTAGTTCAGCTCACACAGATTCAGTGTGACCAATAATTATGTCAACCTGTCCTATAGTTGAGCATTCAATCAGTTATGCCTTGGAATGTAAACACTGGGGAAATTGTGGCGTCTATCTCTTTTTCGTTGTACTGCGTCTTAAAGTAAAAGCATCTTACTCCTGCTGTCTGTGTTTTTAATAATAATCAAACAACAAAATATAATTAAAATCACTCTGATCTTCACTAAATGGCTATCTAGCTCAGCGATGGTTAACATTTATGTAATTTATAGTAAGGATGATATACAGTATGCAGTGTTATTTGATTATATTACAATTTATGTAACAAAACTGTTAGGTACATGAAAAACCTGTAAGCACTGTTTCATTTTGTATTATCTTTGCTATGCTGTATTTATTTTGCATTAGATTTTGCCTGTGGTTTGTTTAGTTTTTATGTTTAAAATGAACATTTTACATACCTAAACCATGA
Organism: Danio tinwini; assembly: GCA_903798205.1. Lineage (NCBI taxonomy): Eukaryota > Metazoa > Chordata > Actinopteri > Cypriniformes > Danionidae > Danio > Danio tinwini. The sequence goes on from CAIGQZ010035043.1 coordinate 1,802,297, forward strand.
GCTAAAACCAAAAACCAAACCGTGAGAAGTCTATAGAGTTGCACCCCTAGTAAACAGTTAATTTTAATTTTTGGATGAACTATGAAAAAAAAAATCTATAAACTTTAAATGTCTCATTGTGCATCCAGCAGGCTGGCTTCACAATAAAATTATCACTTCCTAATGATTGACCTCAAAAAGAAAGAAGAAAAAGAGACAAGAAAACAGCAAACAACAACAAGACCGATGCTACAGAATCTAACCCAGGGCGTAAAACAAAAGACAAAAAGATACAGATGATAAGTCCATCGACAAACGTGACAAACAATGCATTCTGGGCTCCAGTCAGAAGCAGAAAAAGAGGATGTCAGTTCACTGTTGCAGAGTGACGAGGATAATTGCAGCGTGTAAAAGGGAAAAAGGAGTGAAAGAGCAGGAACAGAGAGAGACTGACTCATGCTACTACACCTACAGCTCCACAGATGACTAACCAATTCTGCATTAATCTATAAACTTACAGATGTATTCACAGACAAGCGGGAAAATAAAAAAAAACAACAACTGGGGTTTCATCATAAGTGAGAAAACAAAAACAGACAAGTTTTTAAAAAAAGTGCCTTGTAGGAAACTGAGCATATGAGCCCCAGAGACAGATATTTTGAAGATCACAGCTTTCTAAAGTCCCTGAGCTCAGAGCCAACAACCCCAGAGACAGTTTGGAGAAACAAAGGCAACACACAAAACTCCAGAAACAAGACAATAACCCATTAGTTCAATAATTAAAGGCCCCAGACTGGAGGATGAGAATGCACTTTTGTGAAAAGACAGAAAATCAAATGGCTTGAGAACAGAGTGGCAGGGTTCGATTTGATGTGCTCTCTTTAGCAGGCCGATGCCACTCTTGACACCGCTGTGAGTGAAATCTTTCAACAGATAATCGAGGAAGAAAGAATCTGATGAGCAAACCCTCTTCATTCGCACAAAGAGACAGAGACAAGTACCTGCGGTGACTGATTTGTTGCAAATATAACAGGAGGAAGCCGAGTGCATCGCCTTTATTGACTTCAATGGCATTATTCTGAGCTGTGTTGGCCAGGCAGATGTATACAATAGATCATAACAGAACTGTTGGACTAATAGACGCTCTAATTAGGGAAGTTAAAAATTATATGAAGCGCTGGGCTAATCTCAAAGCCTTCTCTCGTCATTGTTTTATGAAGGACACTAGGGCTGAACAATATATTAATTTAATAAAAAAATAAAATATCGCATTTGCAATTTAGCAAAGGCTGCGATTGTCTTACGCATCATTTAAGGGAAGTACAGTGGTGTGATCAGTACTAAATCTTTTCCAGAGGGCGCTCAAGTTGCACAGAACAACCAAATATGCCCCGAAGAAACCCAGCAAATACCAGCCTATGGTAAATCATAAGCATAAGATATTACCACTTTCATTTGATTCAACAGGATTAATAAGCACAACAGCATATGGTTCATTCGAGTTCTTGCAGTTTTCCTGAAAATAATGCAATGAAGCATAGCATGTCACTGCTTAAAATGCTAATATTTAAAGATGTTGCATGAATTATTGTGTAAGAAGATGCATTATTTTACAGAAGGACTTAATTTAAACACTTGACTGAAACTATAATCAGACCCCCTAGTTTTTCGCAATTTTGTGACCACCGAATCCAACACAAAAATCAACAAAGTAAATTTTTTTTGCAATCCTGCAAAATTCTTACTTTAAACGCAAAATAAATTGCAAAAAAATTAAAATAATGTCATAAAACATCTAATTGCAAACCATAATCAAATTATATTTATTTTGGTTTACAATTAATTGCTTTACATGACTTATAGACGTTGCATACGCAGCGCACATGATGTTTTTGAGCGTTTCAAAAAATGACTTCTCACCTGCACTCACAATGCTAACATTACATGGAAATGGGGCGAAATTGTTTTGCAGCCTGTGCAATAAGCAGACGCGAATGAAGGGCCAGTGATTTACATGTAAAGTCAATGCAAAGATGTGATTAGACATCATGTGGTGCAAATCGAGTGAATAACGGCACGAATTGGGCATTTCCTGCATTTGATGTGCTTCAGACTACAAAAGAAAGTTGGAGCAAACATCTAAGGGAGCAGTGGAGCAAACAGAAAAGCAAGCAGCTTACAATGATAGAGATTGGTTCAAGGATGACTGACGCTGGACTTGAACGAATTGAGGGACCATATTTTTGCTTTACATGTATGGCTGGTAGCCTATTATGATGTGCGTCAAATCGATAAATGATTTCGCTTAACTCTTTTCCGGCCGTGGACTAGTTTTACGCCAATCTGTGTTTTAGGTGTAGTACGGTAGGGGAAGCCCTAATGCTTGTGAAATCTAAGAAAGAAATAAGATCATGGATAAAAATGAGAGTCATACAACCTTCCTTTGGCTACAGTTTTGATCTGTTTTCGATCTGGTCTTGACTAGAGACCAAAATAAAGCAGCTTTATTTTTATGATTTATGTCTGTGTCAGATTGCATACCTAACATAGTGGGCTACCTAAATGGTAAATAAAAGATTTTATATATCTTTTTTTTTTTTTTTCGCAAAATTGTCCTTAAATTTCTGGGAATTACCACCACAAAATCTAATAATTTATTTTAAAAAATTTAAATAAATAAAATAAGTCATAGAGGTTTGAATAAAGTAACTTTTAAATAAAACGATCAATATATGTGATATTTGCATGTACCTTTATGTTTAACATTTCCTTCAAGAGTCGTAGTTCTGAAGCTACGCAGAAAGCTGTCAATATCGCAGAATGATTATTTGTGATTTGAATATGCCATTACAATACAGCATGTGATAGTTTGGCAGAGAACTTTGGCTTTGTGTAGTAAACGCTGCTCCAGCTGAACACACTGGAGTGCTGGAGATTCACAGTTGAATGCAGAGCTGGCTTTATAGAATAATGTGCACCACAATCGCATGCCATTTATTGTTCATCCCTAAAGGAGACCATCCATTTCAAAGCAGCAAATAAAAACAGTATATTCTGCTATATGTGGTCAGTAAACACAATTCTAGTGGTGTGCTTTATTAATGACACCTGCTTCAGTCAACATAATAAAAGTACAGATTCAAACAAATTGCTCTAAAACCAGTTGAGAATTGCAAGATGTTTTTATTGTGGTTGTCTATAATTCAGCAGAGTGGAAAATTAACACCTCTACAAGCTGAATGCAGGTATTAGGTTTTCCCAATGGTGGGAAATTAAAACTTATAAATAATTTATTGATGAAACATTTCATTCTATAAACTAAAAAAGTTTGAAAAATGAAGAGGAAAACAAACCTAGCATAACTGGCTTAAAAATATCCAGACCAACGATTTCACGAACATGTCAGGATGTGGGCATTTCTTCGATTTTACATGCATACCTTAATGCAGTGTTGTCCAAACTCGGCTCTGGAGGGCCGGTGTCCTGCAAAGTTTAGTTCCAATGCCAATCAGACAGACCTGGGCTAGCTAAACAAGCTCTTACTAGGCTTTCTAGTAACATCCTTGCAGGTGAGTTCAGGCAAGTTGGATCTAAAATCTAGAAGACACCAGCCCTCCAGGGCAGAGTTTAGACACCCCTGCCTTAATGCATATTGACAAAGAACACAAATTGCTGGCATATACTACATTTAGTCATTGAGGCTAGTGTAAAAAGTGTGTGTGTGTGTGTGTGTGTGTGTGTGTGTGTGTGTGTGTGTGTGCGTGTGCGTGTGCGTGCGTGCGTGCGTGCGTGCGTGCGTGCGTACGTTTCCCAGTGATGGGTTGCGGCTGGAAGGGCATCCGCTGCGTAAAACATGTGCTGGATAAGTTGGCAGATCATTCCGCTGTGGCGACCCCAGATTAATAAAAGGGACTAAGCCAAAAGGAAAAATCAATAAAATTGACAGGTTGTATTTGCTAGACAATCTAATGCAAGACACCTATTGCTGGAAAAACACAGCTGGTGGCATTATATCCTATTTTTTCCTTTTTATAAGATCTCTATGGCAACATTTCAGATCATGCATATCATTTGAATATTTTATTTTACTAACTGATTGTTCAAAATGTTGCGAGTGCAGTAGACCAAAAGCGGTTAGGCTAATGGTTCGCATCCAATTCCAGAAGGAGACTAACTGTTGAAAGAGCAAATAAATGAAGGATATCTAATGATCACTTTGCTGCTTTTAACCTCAAATTAAATTTAGAGAGTCTAAAGCAAATTTAATACAAGTCACGTCAGGACAAAAACAACAAAAAAAAGCAGTCAAATGCGCAAGCTATTTCCCATAAGCTTTCGGTGTTGACCCGACTTAACCCTGCAACAAAAGTTCAAACTTGTGAAAGACTCTTTGAGGTCAGTAGCTCAGCTTTGTTTGGACATACAAATTTAATCGGATCCAATCCTGGATTACTGTCTCCTCGACACAGTTCTATCACATACCGGATTTGTCAACAACTCGCACTCCCTATTGATAAAACTGTGCGGAGCATTTGCTGAGGGTGATGGAACTGCCGTTCGATTTTGCAATATGGTACTTGCAATATGCTTGTCGCTGGTCACAAAACATCTTGGGTTCATTTCACAAAACTGAAAGCAATAGCTTCAGAAGCAAACTTTGAGCTTTCTGCAGTCAGGATACGTTCAGGGGCAAAAACTGGTCACAATGAATTACTGATTAAGTAATAAGATTCTCTACACGTTACAGTCTGCAAGGGACTGCATATTTGATAAAAGCTTCAATGCCTTTTCCATGAATTCTGAATATTTTACGATCTATATCCTACACCTAGAGCAGGGACAAGCAGCTCCCTGCCCCTTAAAGTCCTCAATGAAAAGTGTATAAGAGATTTTTCCCCTAGCTTTTCTCGCCCTTTAGAAAAGAATTTCACCACTTAGGCCTATGTGATATTTATCGTAAGATCACAACTGTTGTTTTAACAATGTGCAAGCAGAAATTTCCAAATGTATAACTTGGTTTGCGGGGAAAAAAAAGCAATTAAATGTGAAGTGTATTAGATTGCAATTACATTTAAAAATGTCTCTGTATGGGTTTCGTAAGTTATGAAACCAATCACAAGAAACTTTGTCTTTTCTTGAACGTCAAACGCCATCTCATGCCAATTCATTATTGCGACTTTAGTGGATAATTTTTATGAATTTGTACGATCTCATTCCTACATTTCAGTGTGAATTGCTAATACCCCAATGAAGGTTGTGTTTAGTGCCGTGCCAACTTTTAAATATCTTTTCTTATTACTGATTAGCTACTGAACTGAAACATAAAATAGTTATGCTTCCTTGTGAAATCAGACTAGAACATCAGTGTGTCTTTAAAAACAAGAAACTGACCTAATACAACAATAGAACAAATATTTATTCTAAGAGCCAATGATTCAAATGGTTCTGTGAATTAATGAATTAATCAAAAAAAAAATGGGGTGTATCAAGAATTGCCACTAAATACCCTTCAATAGTGCACTATTTGAGGGAGCAGTAATAGTTATTGTATAGTCATAGTAGTGGTGCCTGAATCCATAATGGACGTTCTAAATGCATTCAATCAATCACTTAATGCACAGCAATTACAAGTATACAACCAATATATATTTAGCAGCTTCAGAATACCCATAATGCACTGTGAGAGTTAACATGCTGAAAATTCATCTAATAGTCTCCTTTACAAATGTGGCAGAATACTTTGTTTCATTAATAATAGACAGTTATACTATTAACCAGCAAAGCACAAACAAATTGTCATCCCTCTGCACCAATTCACTCCTAAAAGTGGACTATACTGGTGGACTAATGTAGGGAAAAGTGGTTGAGGGTATAGGAGCAACTTCAGAAACAGCACGTCACTTTCTTTTAGTGATGCTCCGATTAATCGGCCACCGATCACAATCAGCCGATATTGGCTAAAAATAGCTTGACCGGCTAACCCCAAAAGTGACGATCAAAAAAGCAGATCACTTGACGTAAATTACTCGCACGACTTTTTCAGACGTGCATGCACGGCGCACAGGTAAACAACAGCAGAGCGGAGCTTACCATTGGCAACATGAGTTCCCCCGTCTTTTTCAAAGTGTCCAATAAAGACGTAAAGTTAGCCGTTTGCAATGCATGCTGTGATGAAATCCCTCAAGCAAGCAACAGCATTTTAACAGCACTAACATGATTAGGCATCTTAGAACACACCACACAACTAAATATGCCGCGTATGAGAATCCTTCAACCAGCCGACTGAGAGTGATGCATTTAAACGACGTGAACCATACAGCAGGGATAGTATGAGGTGTAAAGAAATTGCGTTCAGAATTATTGAATTCATTTGCCTCTACGAACAACCTGTAATGTATAGAGTGCAGACGCCTGTCCAGTGTGTGTGTGGCACACTCTCCAGCTTACTGTGCATGTATGGCAAGCCGTTTTTACATTTAATCTATAACCCGTACTAGTATCTATTTTCATGTTACTTGTGCTTATTTTTAGATACTAGTATCTTTTCCATTAGATACTAGTACTTATTCATTAGATAGTACTAGTTTTTTTTATTTATTATATACTAGTACTTATTTGAATAGTGACTAGTAACTATTCTGTTGTTACTAGTAACAAATTGTATTTTTTCCCATTAATTTCTATGGGATCTGTCATTGAGATATCAACTGTTCAGTTTTGACTAGTATGTATTCCATCTGGGACTAGTACATATTTTTATGTACTGCTAGTTAATCATTAAGTACTGGTACTTATTAATTAGATACTAGTACCTAATTAATAGATACTAGTACTTAGGTACAATATGCTAGTACTTATTCATTAGGTACTAGTACTTAATCGTTAGATACTAGTATCTATTGAATGTGCTAGTACTTATTCATTAGATACTAGTTCATCTGGTTGTTACTCGTTTCTCTGCCTTGTTATTTAGGAAGGACGGCATTGGCTTACTACATAATTTTATTTTCTGGATCTGATGTAATTGGTTCCTCAACTACATCAGACGTTAATAATAATAATAATAATAATAATAATAATAATAATAATAATAATA
>CAIGQZ010035043.1:1809381-1836488 GCA_903798205.1 Danio tinwini
TAATAATAATAATAATAATAATAATAATAATAATAATAATAATAATAATAATAATAATAACAATAACTGACAAAAACACTTGCCATATTGTCCTTTGTGGCATTTGCCAGTTTTGGTGTGACAAGTTTTACATTTTGCTGCAAATAATAAAATGTAATCAGTGTATTAAGAGGCTACATCCCATTAAGCTGATCTGATGTGTGTTGGTCTGCCTGACCCCTCTTTGTGTGGAATAATTTTAAGTTATTCTTATTTGGGAAAGATGGCACACTTTATTGACTCATTGACTTTTTGAATGGTCATTCCCCATGCCATTCTGTCATCGGCAATGATTGGCAATCGGCAGATCATGATTTTAGTGATCAGTAATCGGCCGCAAAAATGGTGATCTGAGCATCTCTACTTTCTTTTAATCATTTATTTAGACAACTTATTCAAGAGTTGATTAACTTAGAAACAATGCATCATTCATTAAGACAGACTTGCCACTGCTGGAGAATTTAAATGTCATATTTACCAAAAACCAGCCAAGGTACCACCACAATTGCTTTGTTTATGTTTATTGCCATAAAAAAACTGAGAATTGACCACAGTATGATTGATTGCTCTGGAGGAATTGCCATTTATGGTTGTTTTTTTTCTTTTTTTACAATAGGATATTCCTTATTTTATGGTGGAGAGGGGTGTGCATTATTATTATTATTATTATTATTATTATTATTATTATACAATGCAAAAGTGCACTCTTTTTTGCGATTGTTTTAGAACTTCAGATTCAGTTGCTTATGGGATAAATAACTAGGACTAATAAACAGCAGAAAACAGTTAAACTATTTGCTCTACTAACAAGTGTGTTAATGACTATACATAAAAAGTAGAATAATATAGTGGAAAAAAATGTCAGTTTGCAACATCAAGCAGCAGAACGAGTCATGTTACACATCTAAAAATCCCTAGTAGTGAGACAAAAAGTTGACCCAAAAAGATTTCAATTGCTGCGTCCACTCGAACATGAATAAAGGTCAATAATAACAATATATAATAATACTACACACCCCTCTTCACCATGCAATAAGGATTGTCCCATTGTATAGATATATATTAAAAAAAGCATCCATAAATTGCAATTCCTCCAGGAAACAATCAATCCAACTGTGGTCAATTCTCAGTTTAGTGTTTAAAGTCATGATATTAAATGACCATTCTCCACTGAAAGCCTGTAATTACAGGCTATTTGCGTATTTTAGGGACACTCCCGATACCCTCCATCCCTTCCTGATACTGGAGTTCAGGGTATCAGCTGATACGGAGTACTAAACTGATACCCGTGTGTGTATCTGTATAAACCAGTGGTCTCAAACTCAATTCCTGGAGGGCTGCAGCTCTGCATAGTATAGCTCCAACCACCTAAATTTCCATATTGATAAACAGATGATTATTTTATTTTACCACGCTTTTCCTGAATCCGTTTTACTTTTTACTTTGGTGTCATGGTTTGGGAATCTCTCTGTTAAGAATAAAAACACAATCAAATAGTTAAGTGGCCCAGTAAGCTGACTGGGGTGTCATTAGCTAATCTAGAGGCTGCGTACACCAGGCAGCTACAGAGAATTACAAATTCAATTTTAAGTGACACTGCTCATCCTCTACACTCAGAGTTTAAGCTCCTTCCTTCTGGTCGCAGGTTTCTACTATCAAGTTGTAGAAACAAACGATACAAAAATACTTTCATACCAGCAGCCATTAGATATTTGAATAAGCTATAGGCTAAAGCAGAGGTACTTCTGTGACTTGTATATTTTACATTTTATAGATCGTTTTAAACATTTATTTGGGGGAGTGGACACCTGAAGTGACTATTTATTCTTTAGAAGTGTTCTTATGTTCATGTTTAATGTTTTTATGTTCTTCGGTTGTTGTTACTATGTGAGCTTTTTCATGTGGCACTGTTATGAAATGAGGACTTTTGACTGCAAACCAAATCTACCTTTTGGTTTAAATAAAGTAACCTTATCTAACCTAATAGTGTAGTTTATAATGTTGTTCTATTTATAATAATATAGTAATTATACAATAAAAAACTATTTAATTTAAAATAGTCATATTATCTATAACAGGGGAGTCCAAACTCGGTCCTGGAGGGCCGGTGTCCTGCATAGTATAGCTCGAACTTCCTTCAACACACCTGCCTGGAAGTTTCTAGTATACCTAGAAAGAGATTGATTAGCTGGTTCAGGTGTGTTTAACTGGAGTTGGAAATATGCAGTACACCGGCCCTCCAGGACCGAGTTTGGACACCCCTGATCTATAACATCAGCCACAAATCAAAGAAAAAAAGTGAAAAAAAAAAAACCAAATATAAAAAAATGTTTATGAATATGGAAAAAGTAACCTCTTTAAAAATTCAGATTTTTTTTTTAAATAAAAATGTTACCCTCAGTAAGAAGAACTGACTCAGAGTTTGCATTGTCAAGGAAAGCTAGCGAGCAATTATCTCATTTTAAAAATGGCATAGGTTCAAATTACGGTTTTAAATACCGATTCCAATACCAGATTTTTTGCAGTATCGTGAGTATTTCCATTACTAGTATCGCTGTCGGAACAACCCTAGAGTATATATTAGAAAAACTTGCCCACACTCAAAATTAGATTTTTTGTTGCTTGTTCAAACTACTCATTTAAAATGAGCTGAAACACAAATATTGAGATTTCATTGGGACAATTTAACTGTTTACGGTTCAATCCACTTCATTTTGTAAAATGTAATAAGTTGACCAACACAAATCGTTGTGTGGAACCCAGCATTTTTATAGTGTTCAAGACAGAAGCCCCTTTTACACATACAGACCTTTCCAGAAAATTACCGGCAATTTTCCGCAAAGGTCTGTATGTGTGAACAGGCTTTTTTAAAATACCAGTAAATTCGTTCCAGCAATTTTCCAGAAAGAGAAGTTGTAACATTACCAGTAATTTGCTGGAATGCTGCGCTGTGGGAACGCAGAAAGAAAATTGCCGGAAAGAGCATGTTCACGTTTACAACGCGGCGACGTGAGACGTCTACTTTAGCCGATTAGAACACTCAGACGCACTCACATCCGTGCTGCTTATGAAAATAAAAGCCTTTGAATATTTGTCCAGACAAATTAAGCTGCTAGATGTTAGTCAGATAACGTTTCTATGCTCATTATTAATGCCAACAGTGGAAAAAATTAACAATAAAATGCTAAATGATAAACTGCTGTTTGTTTACCTTTAAGCTGCTCAGTTGCTGAAGCAGCCGCATGAAGCATGAAGCAGCCGGTGAGCGCCAGCACACACATTATGAACATCTTGACATGGGAAACTGTTCCTCCATTTGTTTTCACCAAAGTTGTTTGCAATACTTATCCATCCACAGAATTTGTAATGTCATCAAATGTGTAATCATTTGCCGTTCGCGCTTCTGTCTTTGAAAGTCTCTAAGACAAAGCAGCTGCATGAATGCTAAAGCTTTAAATAAAAGTGAAACCATCAACAAAAGCCAGACCCCTTCAATGTTTACAATACATGTGCAGCCATTTAGAACTTGTTTCTGGGTAATGATTAGGGGTGTGACAAGATCTCGTTGGATGAGATCTCGCGAGATTAAATCATGATGAGATTTCTCGTCGAGGTGAAAAGTTGTCTCATGAGTAGATATTATCATGATAAAGCGTGAGGGTAAAATTAGCATTGAAGATTGGAAGCAGGATTGAATTTAAACCGCAAATCAAGTGCTTTGCACACACCTGGTAAGGCTGGCCTCTGTGTTGCACATGCCACTCGGTTGGGCAGGCGGGTGTGATGTAACCGTTTTTTTTTCTCACCGGCCAAAGGGCTGCTGCGTTATTCATGTCCAAGCAGAGGCTGCAACTATATCCACTCAAATTAACCATGGACATTACCACACGATGGAATGTCACTTTAGATGTGCTGAAAGTCATTATTGAAGTGCAGTACATATATGTAAACACCCAAATCAAACTATTAGGCTAGTAGGACTTGTAGCTGCATTTTGCGATAGGACAGTTCACACAGCAGTTTGACACAATATTCTCTGAACCTACACACATCTCTAAGCGCGCACACACATACTGAACTGTTGGAGATTCAACACACCTGCCTTCATCATTACCAAACACGTTTATGCTGTACGTGAAAAGCGGACGTTTTCTTTTGCTGGTTCAAGTGACCAAATTCCACACAGAGACTAAAAAAAGCTTTTATATGTGTGATGTAGCACAAGTATTTAAGCATGTTCATGAGAGAGAAAGAGAGCGCACCATCCGCCATGTAACCAACATTAAATAATACTGCTGCATTCATCAACTTGCAGAAATCATGCCATGGACATTACGTCAAGATGCCTACTGGTTTAAAAAGGCCTAGATTAAAAGAAAATAGCCAAATGAGAAACTTTTTTGTCATAAACTACAGCAAAACAACTTTTCTGTCAAGAAGAAAATTAAACAAAATTAAACCATGCGAACTGAATAAATACAGGAATGGAGGGAAAAAAATAAAAAATAAAAAACAACGGACACTGTCAGAAAATCCGAATTGACCATCAAGGTCTGTAATGTAAAAACTCTGAAATGCTATAGGAGAAAGACCTGTCAGTTGAGTTTGCTATTTTCTATTTAAATATTAACAAATATTTTGCAGTGTTTGCATGTTCATTGCATAGAATTAAATTCACACTAATATAAAACTACTGCATACATACAATTATGGGAATAATTATGGAAATTGTATACATACAAAAATGGAAGTTCATTAAAAGTTAATAAAAAAAACACCTAAATTGTTTTGCATTTAGTGATTTTTTGATTTTTTTATAAAAAATATATTTTCCATTCATAAATTAGCAAAATATTTGAATTCTAAGATTATTCTATTGATATTCATCATTAAGGATTTCTTTAAAATAGTGTAAAAATCTCGTCTTGTTCTCGTGAACCGAATCTCGTGTCTCATCTCGTGGAGTAGGCGTCTCATCACACCTCTAGTAATGATGTCAGAATTTAGAATTTAACAGTATTTAGGAATGGATGTGTGAATAGTCTTTTCCGGAAAAATTCCCGAATGTTCTTGCCTGTGTAAACAGCCCTTTTTTTTTGCCGGTAAAGCTGTTCCGGTACTTTTCCGAATATTTACCGGTATCACTGTGTGAAATTGGCTAGAGACTTGCCACTGCAGGAGCTTTTAATATAATATTTCCAAAAAAAATAGCAAATGTTTCCCCTAACAGTTTTTTTTTAGATTTATTTTTTTTATAATTTTTTATTCACCATAATACAATATGGACTGTGTCCCAAATGGAGGGGGATTCAAAATAATAAAATAAAATAAAAATTCAATTAATCAAATTAAAAAATATATTTTCTCCACTGAAAGCATGTATTTGCAGGCTATTTCCGCATATATATATATATATATATATACATATATTAGACAAACAAGCCCAAGGACTTACATCAAAGTTGTTGAGTGCGTAGGCTAGCTCTCCTCCACCTGCAGGCTGGGAGAAGCTGGAGTCCTCGCTGCTGGTAGCCTGAGCGGCATTAGATATGCCAGAGACGGCGTGCTGCAGCTGCTTGTAGATCAGATCCCGGTTGGCCTTGTACGCAGCCACGTCTGGGTGCTGTAGGCAGGCACGTGAAGCCGTGTACAGCATGGGAACGTTCCGCTGAAGGACGCCGCGAGCTGCTGCCATTTGGTCTTTGTGATGGACGTCCTTGAGTTCCTGTCATTCCAAGAGGAAGAAGGGGGAAAAAATTCAGAAGTGATGTTACAGGCCTGTCATAATAAGGACACTAAAGCACTCTAATAGAGCAAAGCAGCCCCCAAGGGCCCACACATGCTTATAATCAGATCATGAACATACAGTCTGGCAAAATGTGTGGCATATAAACATGTGCCATATGAAAGCACTAGAGGTATTCAGAGACATTAGGAATTTGTCACAGTTGAAATCTGAATTATTGGCCTTTCTGAATTATTAGCCCCCCTGTTTATTTTTCCCCAATTTCTAAAACCTTTCTAAACACAAGTTTTAATAACTCATTTTTAATAACTGATTTCTTTAATCTTTGCCATAATGACAGTACATAATATTTGACTAGATATTTTTCAGGATACTAGTATTCAGCTTGGTGACATTTAAAAGGCTTAACTAGGTTAATTAGGGTAATTAGGCAAGTCTTTGTATAACAGTGGTTTGTTCTGTAGACAATCCAAAATAAATATTGCTTAAGGGGGCTACTAATATTGACCTTAAAATGGTTTTTAAAACATTAAATACTGCTTTTATTTTAACCAAAATAAAACAAGACTTTCTCCAGAAAAAAAAAAATTACAGCAAATACAGTCAAAACCTCATTGGTCTGTTAAACATCATTTGGGAAATATAGGAATTAATAATTGACATCAACTGTATGTTGGTGGTTCACAAATAGGCAGTAAATAAATATAATAAATAGGCATTTTTTATAAGATATAATTTTTAAAGAAACATTTAGGTAGTTTTAAGTCAGATTTTAAGAAAATAAGGGGGTCACTAACTTAAATCTTCCACTTATTTACGGAACTGTATTGTACAAATTCCCCATGATGTGACAGCAAAAATTTTGAAAAACTCTTAATATGCAAATAGCGTGAGAGTGACTTATCTTCATTGCTATACATTTATCTTTAAATAGTGTCATTTATTTAATATGAAATTAACTTTTTTTTCCTACCTGATTTGACAGAAATTTTCAATAAATAGGAAATGTCAAACCAAATAAATTTAGCAGTAAAGAGTTGAATGCGTCAAATAAATTCTGAGAGAAAAGCTTTACATGTCCACATCATGGGCTTTAGTCAATCTTGAATGAGGTCCTTCAACTAAAAACATTTTAGTGTCATTTAAAATAAGCATACGTCACAGAGGACAAGGTTTTCAGTGACAGAATATATCAAGTTCCTATGTTGTTAGAAATATATGGATGAAAAAAAGATGATTGACATTTACATGTACTTACACTAGGCACGATAAATACTAGCACTCTCGCTCCGTACAATGGAAATTGCGTTAGTGATATTGTTTTGAATTAGTTATTGACAGTCAAATCTTTTGCTGAACAGATCCTTCACTTTTGACGCTAATAAATTTCATACAAGTCCTTGTGCTGCACGTATTAGGAGGTTTGCAGCTGTCGTGCAGTGAGGGGCGTTCATTGAAAATAAGAATGATTAATAAATCCATATGAAACGGTCCCTTAAAAAAAGTGACAATGCGTCTTCAGTTTCGGGCTCAGGCATGCTTTGCACTCACACTACAAGCGTACCACGACAAAGCCCAACTGAAGCACACTCTGGCACAGCTCTTCCAACTGGGCTAGGGCCAGCCAACTGAACTGCGCCCGATTCGGAGCACTCACACTTGTCAACCTAATAATGAGAAATGGGGCTCAAAGTGCCTGGGCATGATTTGGATACTCTAGTGTGAGTACACCCTAAAAAAGACACTTGTAAACAAAGTGAGGCCTGATGCATTTATTTAAGACTTTAGGTTACAGCTCTTAAAAGCTAAAAAGATAATCATAAACTATGCCCTAGATTTGGCTTAAAGACAAAACATTTTTTGCAGTTTTTATAACAAGAAACTCATCGATGATGAAGAAATGTTTAACAATTTAAAATGTTTACCACGTTAAATGATGACAATAATAATTATATTCCTTTTTGTCATGTATGACAGTGAAAATGCAACGTCATATCAACAACCCATATAAAGACGACATGTCAAGTAAATAATCAGTGTCCTGCTTCATTCGCACTCCGTCTAGCTGCTTGAAAGGAGAACGCATCCTGCGTGAACGCCCTATAATCTCTAAAGTGTTGCCGTGCCATACTTTAAGTCAAGTGTACAGTGTTGACACAAATTGCTGTCTGTCAGAACACAAGTTACAGCCCAAAAAAAAAAAAAAAAAAAAACACACATTATGGCCTGTTTGAGTATAGTAGACAAGATGTTGTGCTATGTGAAATGTCTTGAAAATGAGGGGGGGAAATAAAGCACATCAATTTTTGTGCTTTTATGATCGATCGTTTCTGTCAAACTTGAGATCTCCCTTGTGCTGCCAAGCCCTCACTAAAAATCACTTCCGTCTTACAGCAGTGATGCTTTATTCCACAGAAAGTAGATGTATTAAAAAAATAAATGAAACAAAAAAGGTTAAAAGGTTAATACCGTTAATACCTTGGGAGTGAAGCTGCAGCACAAAAAAAAATGTTAACTTAGAAGGGTTAGTGCAGCATGAGAAGGTAAAAATCCCACTGAATAAATAAAAATGAACAGCTTGGCTCCATATTCACCCTGAGAAATAATTAGCATTGTCAAGATACTTTAATCTTCCCCAATGACGAAACAATATTCTTTCTATTAATCGGTGAGCTCACCTGGAAAATTCATCCAGAAATCCATCACTGTTGACTACTGCTTAACTTGATAAGCCCAAAATAATCCCAATTCCCATATCATTTAAATGGATTTTGTCGCTCTTGCTGCTCAAACCCAGTCTTGCTTCTCATCAACGCAACAACCCTTAAGATTGTTTGTTCTAATATGCATCAAATCATCAACCAGAACTACACAATATATCGTTTGAGCATCGAAATCGCATTGCATGTATCTGCAAGTCAAATTGCAAGGTTATATTATTTTTTAAAGATTGAAAGATAAGGATATTATTGAATTTTAGAATTTTGTACAATGATGACCATGTTATTTCACATTTAGTTGTTCAATTTCTGTACTTAAATACTGTCAAGACTCCCCAGAAAACCATTAACAGGATTTTTGCAGGTTTAACCAAGTCAAATTTAAGACTAAATCAAGAATAAAATGGTCGCTTGGTAATTTCCAAAAATCAAATAAAATTTTATTAAACTATTAGAATTACAATATTTTATCCATAACCTACAGAAAAAAATACATTACAAAACAACATGCACATAAAAATCCATCAGTCTTTCTGTTTTTTGTGAGCCCTTAGGTGATTACATTATATTAAAGACACAGCACATTGATTTTATGGCACCAGGTTTATCTCTGACACCTTCATGGCACTAAAAATAAATACAGGGCACAACTGAACATGCATTTGGTCTGTCCAGTGTAATTGTGATGTCCATGTCAAATAAACAATAAATAAATAAAAATTGTTATAAAAAGAGTTTTGCTATAAGTTGAGATGTACTGAGGGTGATTGGATGTGTGCCGGAACGATTGGGAAGCTTTACATAAAGGAGAATTAAGGCCTGTTTAAAATGATTCAAGACCTACAAGACAATATTCCAGTGAATTTAAGACTTTAAGACATAAAATGTAGTTTTTAAAATCTCAGCGGACACCCTGACAGAGCACTGTTTATTCATATATTTTTGATAGTAATTTATTATATTTTATGCAGATGCACTGGATAGAAAAAGACTTGATCATCACAGTCAATCTAAACTCATGAAATCTTTTCAAATAGAGCTAATCAAATAATCTGCAGATATTTTATTCTTATCTCAGGAGAACAAAATATTGCAACGTCAGATTTTTCCAATATCGTGCAGCCATAAACTACATGTGGGTAAGAAATGTAATACACCTACGAGCAGTGGCTGTGTTTTTACCTGCTGCCTCTTGGCCGCCATCATGTTCAGTTTGTCCACCTCTGGTTTCAGAGCTTTGTATTGGATGCCCAAGTCTTGCTCAGTGCCAGCATTACGCACCTTCACCAGGTTCTCCTCCACCTGTGGGTCAAATTCAATAAACATTTCTTAAAAATAAGCTTGAAATGAATGAGAGATTTCTGAAAATCTTTTTTCCCTGCAGACTTTGTATTTGTTATCTGCCCTGAAACTATTTTAAAAATTACCCTTAGGAGGTTTATATGAATATTTATAACTTGACTTTGAGATTTTTTCTGCTTTTATTATTAGAGACAATAGAACTGGAAACTAGATCAGCAAACCACACCACCTGGTATCATAATAGGTAATAAAAAGCAAAAATAAGAAACGCAGCACAACTGAAAAGCAGTTTGGTATCAATATGAACTGATTGCACTGAAAAATGATTAGTGACGTTTTCAGTGAGCCAGAAAATCTGCCACCTACATTTAATTGTAATGAGTGCACCCCATTCAACCACAACAGTAAAGAAATAAAAAAAAAGACAAATAATACATGTCAAACTCCATCATGATTTCTCCTTTCAGAGTTTACTCTAATTAATCCAACAAAAGCATTAGCCAAACCATTAGTACATTAGTCAAAATCAGACAAGAGGAATATTTCATGGTCACACAAGCATGCTTAAAAAGCTTTATTTGATCATGCAAGCTGAGCTCCCAGAACAGAGGGAAAAAAGCAAGAAAAACAGTGCCTACTCTTCCACAAGAAGACTTCTGTTTCTACTTGCACAAACGTCCATCATAAACTTCAAGCGAAAAACATTGGCAAAAAAAATCTAATTGTAACAATGAGGAAAAATAATCCACCTTTATCTTACATTTCCAATGAAATCTCTCAGAGGAAAGCTTATCACAGCCCTGCCAACATTGTGAAATCATTTTATGCACAAACGTGACAAGACCTCTCTACGCCGCTTCAAGGACTACACAAAGTGTGATTCAATAGCCTGCTGCTTGCAGAAACAGAAAGAGGATGTAATCTAGTTTGTACCTACAACCTATAGACCTAATGTAAACAAATCTAATACAAAACCCAGAGCAAGTGCAGGCTACAGCAAAGCTTGCAACGTGCAGTTCTTCTTTTATATTCACACAGTAACTGGCTTTGCTGTGCATATAATTACTATTGGAGGAAGTAAAAAAAAAAAAAAAGTTGGGCAATAAAGCTGGAGGGCAATAAAAGTACTGACACCAGTGCAGATAATGAAGAAGGTAAACTCAAGTGGCTTTGTGTGTGCTTTAGCCAGCCTTCTGGACCAAAGCCAGATCCCTGTGGTACTTCCTTCGGCTTTAGATACAGTGACTGACGAGGGCTGGAGATAATGAATTTGGGGATTGGGGGGTATAAAGTAAAAAAGTGAAATCAGCAGTAGACCTAGTGCTGTAGCAAGATAAAATAACCAGATATCATCCATCTCCAAATGTAAATGTTAACACCATTATGACTAATTTCCAGCTTAAAACATGCACTCCAACAAGTGTCATGCATTTTAAAAAGACCAGCCTGATATTTTGCCAGAGATTTCTGCTAGTTGGCACGATGTTAGCCTCTCCAAAAATAAAACAGAAATTACTGGGCACATAGTCTGCCCATTTTCACATAAACCCCGCAGGCATGTCTGGAGTGATCAAAATGTTTAAAGAATCGCTCACCCAAAAATGAAAATTGTGTCATCATTTACTCTGGACAGACACCAAAGATTCTTGCATTCCTCAAAAACGGATGTGACATGCCAATGAAAATGCATGTGTATGAAAGATGAAATCAGAAGGGAAGATTATTAGTGAATAATGGTGATTTCAGACAAAGCTAATTCACAGCTTCAGATAAAAGTGTAATGGGAGAATTATATGGATTAATTTTATAGGTACTGACCGACAGCCAAATGAATAAGGGCTTGTTGCAAAACTGGACACCAAAACGCCACACAAATTTAAGGCAAAGGGAGGAAAAATATGCCCATGCACAATTAAGCTAAACCAGGGGTGTCCAAACTCGGTCCTGGAGGGCTGGTGTCCTAGAGAGTTTAGCTCCAACCCTAATCAACCACACCTGAACCAGCTAATCAAGCTCTTACTAGATGTACTAGAAATGTCCTGACAGGTGTGTTGAGGCAAGTTGGAGCTAAACTCAGCAGGATACTGGCCCTCCAGGACCGAGTTTGGACACCCCCTGAGCTAAACCATTATGGCTGTTGTGATTAAATTGAACCATTAATATTAATCATCAAACGTAACAATGTCAATTCACAGTAATACCGGTAGATTTGTAAACACTGCACCAAAGCATTGAGACTAATAACCAATCAGATTAGTGTTATATACTTTTGTGTTCCATGTCTTTGTTCAAAGTAGTTTTTTTTCTTCAAAATTCCCTTTTAGAACCAGTTTTCTAAATTATTTTGTTAAATAAATGCTATAATTGCCATTACTGTTAAATAGGAATTTTTACCTGAAAAAAAATATCCTCAGAAAATTTTATTTTTCAGCTTTTAGCCAAAACAGAGAGCAAAAATATGAGCAGTTTCCCTGTCCAGCACACTGGTTTTACTCTCCTTTTAATAGCAATATCTCTACTGTGCTGTCATGGCAATGCAATGCTGGTAAAAAAAATGATGCCTCTCGAGTTGTTGACTGTCAATAAAATTTACTGTGGTTAAATGTGGTTATTTTATTAGTTTGTGGGGTTTTGTAATCAGTATAATTAAAGTTGAGTTTTGTTTTTTGTTTTTTAAATCCTACAAAAAGACTTTATAATATGTAATAAAATAATACTACAAAGCATTTTCATTTTCAGTTTTTAGCAAAGTGCATACAGAATTTCCAGTTTTGGCCCAGAATTTTAATTTCAGTTAATCCCTACTGTTATTCATTTCTTTCCTGTGAATCTACTTTTAAACTTTTAAAACAAAGGTTTCTCAATTTCTCCTTTTATCAATTTAGTGCAGATTTGCCAAATAAGCTTTTATGTAAACTTTAAGGCCCAATCCCAATTGTATTTTTGTACCCCTACCCCTTGGTCCATGAAACAGATTGTGAAAAGGAAGAGCTTCAAAATTTACCCCTAAGAAATGAGACAGCACTACAGCACCTGCGCATGCCATCGTGATCTCTTGCTTCATATGAGATTGGCGATCACGACTGCTGTAGTTATTCCAGTTGCGTTATTTTTTTGGTATTTATCTTTAGGAAAATCACTGAAGGCATATATCATGTTATCATAACAATATAATGTGACAATAAGATCGTAACTGTACTGTGTATTTACACTATGGCCATATTCATCTATGTAAACACACGAAAACAACATTAACATTATAGCAGACGCTGCAAAAAGCTCATTCCTAGCCACTAGACTTTTCTGACAGGGTATTCGAGTGTTATCGAGCGTGAGAATGTTGTGGGATTACTATACAGGAGTTATGATTAGAGATTATAGAAAGCCAAATTTAGCTTTTTTTTTTTTTTTTTTTTAAGCATGACGGTAAAATCCATAACGCGGTTATAGATGAATTAACCTATGCTTGTTTGTTATAAAAATGTATAATAACGACAAAAACATACTAATTTGTGCATCTCCTGACTTCCATGTACAGCAGGGCTCGAAATTGCGACCGCTTTGGTTGCATATGCACCTGAAATTATATCTATGCGACCTCAAAATATATTTGGGAGCACTTGTGCGACTGCATAAAATTGATGTCGTGCGACCAGTTTTCACAGCAAAATGTTCACCACAAGCACGGAATTAGGAGGCATTCATGCATTAAGCATCTTTGCACCTAAAAACACCAAACGAAGCGCTTAGGAAGCGTTTAAAACAGTTGACATGTCAACTTGCTGCAGTAAACAAAGCCCGCAATGCTTGCGCCGCCTTCAAGCTCTTCTTATTGGCCCACTGCGCTAGCATAGATCGCGAATGGATTGGTTAATATCAGCTGTCAATCACTCAGTTCAGATGACAGGGAGCTACAGCCGCGAAAATGTAAAGGTCTGGATCCAAGAGAATAAAAACAACACTGACAGATTTAGTTTTAGAAATCATCTAAGTTACAAATAATGGTAGATCTGATTAGTGATCATGTAATGAATGTCATTCCAGCATTCCATACACTTTTCGAGGAGTGGATAAAAGACTTTTAGTGTTTAAAGCCCGCTATGAAAATGATTCAAGCAATCACCGTGAAGCCGGTGCGACAGAGTTTTCAGGTAACAGTGTTTGCCACTGAATCTACACATTTTAGGCACAAGATGTTCTAACATTATTTAATCATCACGATGCTGTCAGTCGTGCGACTGACATTACGTTCACCATTGCTAAAGAGCATGCATTCATTGAGATGAAACTAATATTGCAGCTCATGAAAAGACTAATGGTTCGTTATTGCTATTAAGAGGATGTATGCAAATAATAAGTTATACGTCTATATCATCGTGCAACATCAGACACCACCTGTGAGAACAACACAGTTATTATTGTTAATTCAGTTCATCTCATTCACATCAAGCAGTGCGTGCAGGGCCGGTGAGCGCATGCCGATTTTTGTTTATTTGTTAGTTGTGATTAGAGTGTTAATATATAATAGAATCTGTTAATATAAAACATGTAACGGTGCTCATAATTTTTGGTGGGTGCGACTAAACGTTGTCTGGTGCGACTAAACGTTGTCTGGTGCGCCTAAATTTTTAAAGTTAGGAGCACCAGTGCTACCAAGAAAAAAAAGGTTTATTTCGAGCCCTGTACAGCTATGGCTGGTGTATTCTGGGACATTTTCGTACCCCTTGGTTTAGAGTGTGGTCCTGAAAAATCTCAGTTTAAAGGGCTATCTAGCCCTATGCCTTCAAGCTAAAGAGAATTGGGACACACCTACCCCCTCACTTGAATGCGCAAAATTAGAGGTGTGGTAAGGGAAAGATCTAAGGGGTAGAATTGGGATTAGGCCTAAAACTTGGTGCATGTAAGGTCAAGTAAGTAATACCAATTGTCACTTTATAGCCTATACCAGGGATGTCCAAACTCAGTCCTGGAGGGTCAATGTCCTGGAGAGTTTAATTTAAACCCTAATTAAACACACCTGAAACAGCTAATCAAGCTTAATAGATATACTAGAAACTTCCTGGCAGTTAAGTTAAAGCAAGTTGGAGCTAAACTCAGCAGGACACCCCAGCTCTATACATTTTGCAAGGATTTGACAAAAAAAAAAAAAGTGTGCACGCGTCTTACCAGTTTGAGTTGAAGCAGAAGCTGGTAAACATCAGCCATGTCTGCCAGAACAAGCAAATGAGTGACTGCAGAAAGAAGAGCACGAGCAGCACGGACCATGTTGCCTCTTTTCACTGAAGAACAAGGATCCTCTGCAAACTCTCCTGAGGCTATCTTCATAGATTCTCCTACAAAGACATTAAAAAGAGAAAAAGATTAATAACACTTTCTAATTTGTCCTTTTGTAGCCCTGCTGATGATGCAATAGAAGCAAGGTTAAGGAAACGATCATTTCCCAATGTGGAAGTCGACATTCAGAGATAACTCAACATCTAAAGATGCAATTACTTCCAAAGACATCCTTTGAAATGCTAAAAACGGGACCTAATTATTGTGTTATTTGATTAAGTTCTGCCTGTTAACTGACACTGATAATACTCTCCAAGGTCACTAGCGAGACAGCACAAGCATACAGAAGCTGCTAAAGGTTCTTCAGTGACAAGCCAACCACAAACAATAAGCACGACAGGAGAAAAACATCAATAATTCCCTTTTACAAAGAGCTACATGGCGAGCCGTGAAAGTTAAACCGGCAATTCAGGCGGTAGGTCTGATTCAGCCACCCTGCGGTCTGTCATAAAAACAGAACCAAGCACAACACACACAAAAACAACTACAAGGTGAAATATGGTGCTAATCACCAGGGCACAGGGTGTTCATGTTCAAGGATAAGAGCCAGTGAGTTAGGAGGTGACAGGTTAATTATATTAGGATGTCATTTTGTGAAATGCTAGATGGAGAAGAAAGTCTGAAGCAGTGAAAAACACAGCAAAAAGTAAAGGCTCGATTCATGTCTGCTCATAACTAGAGCTCTCTGACACATGCTAGCACACCAAACGAGTCCTTTCAGTGAAGGTCGAGTCCCCGGAATAACACTGATGTCTTATCTGATGTGCCTGCGAAAGGGTGTCATCACTTGCCTTCACATCCCGGCTGGCTCATGTTGAAACCTTTTCAATGCGACAAAGCAGAGCATTTTAACAGCAGTCTAAAATATACAACCACAAGCCTCGTGTCGGAAAATGAACTGAATGAAAGTCATGCTGATTTGCACATCCCACTCAAGCAATGCATTTTTAAAAAATCTCACCGATCAGCCAAGAGTGCAAGTAATGGGCAAGTTCATAAATAGCCTGAACTGAAATTGACTCAATGAAAAGAGAGAGAAATCAATTTGAGGGGGCCATGAGTAAAAGCTTTGTGCTTCAGAGGGGGGTCTCATTCTTTCCTTTGTTGTTGTTTGGAAAAATGTGCACAGTGTTCCCTGGTAACAGGAAGTGAGAATGACAGCAATCTAAAAAAACAAGATTTTCTGGGTTGTTGCACAAGAGGTGGTTGCCACAGACATTGAATGGCAGCTCTAAGACCCTCTCTATTTTCACCCAACGCTTAAAAATAGATTTGCTGCACTACGGACCACACAAAAAGCCAGGAAAACTATGGGCTCTAGGACTGTCATTCCTTCCTGAGGCAGCAATCAATAAGACCATTTTCACGGCTCTGATAGTGATCAGTGCACCCATAATAAACTCACATCTATCACCTCTGAGAAAATGCTCACAAGAGGACCACAGAGGCTTGTGATGAAATGTTGAAAGTGGACTTCTGAAGGCACAATAAGATGCCTTGGGGGGGGGCGAAGGAAGACGGCATTATCATTCCCAGCATCCTTCATCCATCCGTTTGAAAGGTGCGAAGCAATCAGAATCGCTTTCTACGGTAAATAAGACACATTCCACCCAGGAGACATGTTAATGTTGCACGTATACATGCAGCAGCTACTCTGAAGCTGTTAAGGAGAAAAATCGTTCAAGGATTCAGTGGTTTGTAACGCAATGATTACATTTGCCCGGCTCACAGAACAGCTGGTAAGCCACAGCTGGGTACTGGGATCTCTTTTCAATCTAGGAAAGCTTTAACCCCACTCAATGGTGGCATTATCAGTCGAGCCATGCATGGTCAAGCAAAACTGCATAGCTGACAGTCTTCAGCACCAGTGAGCAACAGCATCTGGATTCCACAGCCAGTGACAGCATACCTAAACCAATGTGACATTCACACAGCAGCAGTGCTGGCCAGTGCTTGACAGATTTTACAGCCCAAACGAAGCCAATAAACACGGAGTGCTGAGTCTGAAACTGACAAAGATGTTATTCCAACAAGTGATAAGTGAGATGAGTAAGCATCTCAGAAGTGCGAAATGCCACACTAATTCCAGAAAAAGGCTGCATTCGGAGTTTGCAAGCTCACATCAGCCCCTCGCCTCCAATGAGATTGTACAGTGACTACTTTATGGTTAGAGGTTATTTACGTCACATGCCAGCAGACTTGGTCTGAAGTCTGGCATAAGTAAAGCATCGCCTTCTCCACATCTGACATAACCCATGACAACTGGCAGGCTCCATGTATATATGCAAGATGTTTTGCCCATGTTTTCTCATTCTTGGCAACAGAGCATAAATAAAAATATCTTGATGGATCAGCACAGCAAGTCAAGGCAAGCTGTTCACTAATGAATGTGACAATTCCTCCTTAGCATGAGAGCACAGCCGCATACCTAGGATTAGTTAGCAATAGGTGTCATAAATCCATGCAAATTTACTTTGCACTTCAAACTGAAGGATTCCAACCTCATGCTGATATGATGAGGCTATTGCACCTAATTTAAATGACTCAAATGAAAATGTGCACTAACTAGAGTGCTGCGGTGCCCACGTATCAATATCAGCAGGATTTTTAATCAAAAATGCATGGTAAACAAGGCACAGAGAAATGAGAAGCCATGCAATTTGACAGGGTTAAACCCTTCTATTAACCCATCTTCTCGAACCTCTTTCCGCAAGGAGACATGGCAGAGATACCAGTTATGTTCTGTAATGAGAACGAACAACATGAGATTGAATGAGGGGATACACAGGACAACAGTCTTGGGGGGGGGGGGGGGGTACACACTCCATTGCATGATAGCAGCAACTCAGATAGCAAAAGCCAAGCCCTCTTAATTCAAAAATCCACCCGCATATGCAGATAAGCACAGAGAGATAATGAAAATAGGAAATGAAACCCCTGATTAAAGCTATTATTTGAATTAGGATATTCAACCTTTTCTTGTAATAGTGTCAATGGCTGCAGACACATTTAAACACTTATCACACAGTTAAGACTAGTGGTGGAGTACTGACAAAGGTTTCATGAACCAATTAATATTAAATAGTCCAAATTCAATTGCCATTTATTTTTTTAACTGAGTTGCATACATAATTTCCACTCCAATTAATTGCTGAATGTTTCAATTTTGACTAACAAAATAGTCAAATCGATTGATTAAAACAAAGACCTCTTTAACAAGACAAGTGCACATTAACACAATCCAGAAATGTATTCAAAGCTCATGGATATTTAATATCATTACTATAAATCAATGTAATTATTTATGACAATGTTTTAAATGCTATTTAGATGATATTTTAAATACTAATTACAAGAGATGCCTTTTAGTAAATTTTACCATTTCTTTCAAAATACTTTGATGTTCATTCATGTATATTTCCTACTTTTAGTAAAGCGAGATCATCAGTTCACACGATGCTTGAACTAGGTACTAGTACTACTGCCAACACCATATTAAAAGGTCATATAAACAATATTGTTTGAATTTCACAAAAAAGGAACAATTTTAAAAGCTGAGGCTTTTTGTTCTTATAAGTAGTGACAAAGCTCTTTGCAACTTTAGGATTAGATGTGCGCCAAGAAAAATCTTCTGTAAAGCCAAAAGTCATAGACCTGGAGACCCTGGTTGAACTATTGGTGATTTATTAAAGTGCCAACTTGCCATGTTAAAACTTTTAAACTTAAATTGAGACTCCACTTTTATTAGGTTAACTTCAACAGTCCTAAATTCTACACAAGTTACAATTGGTTTGGCAAAATACAGCTGGTTCATGATCATTGGCTATTTTCAAACAACTGGTTAATGTTATGACTGGTTTATACTTCTGTGTCGAACGATCACTGTAACCTATGGTGCATGACTTGCACATAGCCATGCATTTATACTTCTGCGTGCGATTTGTGTTGCTCTGCAATAACACTTCCGAAACACTAGCTGGCAGTAGGTTATGTTCCTCGGTATCGAGCTTCTTTGCGGGTGTTGTGTTTTTTTTCCCCCTCAACACTACCTTAATGTACAAGTAGCTGAAAATCGCTCATTCAGAGGCAGGAACCAACGGATGTGCAATAACTTTAACCATAAGGTAAACAAAACAACAGTTTCCAGCTAGAGCTCCTTCATGGGACTCTTGTAAACACTCCATCGGGCTTGCAACTCTTAGCACCACTCAAACTTGAAACAGCTAGCAAGCTGACCAATCACAGAGCTTGGACTATGTGTTGTTGTGAGATGTAGTTATGTTTTTTGAGAGGTGTGCATCAGCTACATATGCGACTGTGCGAAGGCTACGCCGGACCAGCCTTTAGGTGCAGATAACTGCTTTTAATGCCCAAAACACCATTGCATGCTAGTAACACCCTTCTGATTTACCTTGCTTTCGAACATCCTCCACCGCTGCGGTAAGCTCTTCCTTCAAGAACTGGCTCTCTTTAGCAATCTTCTCGCCTTTCTCCAAGAAGTTCTGGGTGGCTTCCTCCACTGAGGCTGCCAATACATGAGCCTTCTTAGAGCGCCCCTTCTTTTTGTTAGATGGACCTTTGTTGCTGGAGTTCACAAGTGTGGTGACCTGCAATGTACACACAAAAACTTTAAGAAAATCTGTGACCTTTTGTGTTTAATACAGCAACTGAGGGTGGTGAGACAAATAAATAAATAAATAAAAAGTAGCCTGACCTGGGTTACCAATGGCTCCAGAAGTCTTTCCACAGCAAGTGTACGGATCTCCAAACTCTTGGGATCCCATTTGAAGTTGATGTTAGCAGTGTTAATGCTCGTCATGTTCCTGAGGAGACAAAAACGATCAATGGATTAAGCGGTGGCAAGACAGAGACAAATCAGCAGCCTGGGGCTTTGTCTTTTATCAAATCAAATGTCACATGACAGACTCACGTTAGTGCACGCATCCACTAATGATGTAAACATTCCACACCGCTAACCAAAACTAACCCATACGTATGCTGTCTGAGTAGCTCTGTTGCCCACTGTGCTATTTTCCATTCAAACAGTGACTGCCATTGTATTGATCAGCAATCTTGCAGTGAAGGACAGGGATAATCAGCCTACCCTGAGGGCTCTGCTGTTGTTGCAAGGGTCTGTCTGCAATAGACAGCCAGACTAAATGGACATTGTTTGCTATATAGGTCAGGCAATGCAGACAAAGTGGGCGAGGTCAGTGTTGCATGACCAATGCATTGGGTATAAAACCTGTGAATTTAAACGTGTCCTACAAAAAGTTAGAGAGTTTAATTTTGGCCTATGAAAAATGGCTAACAAGCATTCAAATAATGAAAATGGTGCTAAATGGTGAAAATGGAAAGTAATTTTCATACATAAAGTCTAATTTGGGTGGAAAATATTGCAACCAAGGACACATTCATGGTTTCCACTACATTCATTCTTCCATGGCGACACATCACACCAAAATTCATCCCGCCACGGCTACATTATAGCTTTTCATTCAAAACATTCAATCGTTGTTGTTGTTGTTTTTTTTAATAGCGGATTATAATCGCACCAAAACGTATTAAAAGGTAAGTGAAATATAATAACAGCACAAACTTTTCTGTAATCGAAGTAGCGCTGTGCGTTGTTTAACCCTTTAAGGTGACATACTGACTGACAGGTGCGTGAGGCCAGCAAATACGACGTAGCTTTCAGTTAAGATGAACAGTTTCTATAATTATACTTTATACATAAAAGGTCTATGGCTCTGCATACAATGACTTTATCTTGCTGGAGTTTATAGCCGTTTCTCTTTACTTCGAGACACATTAATGCCGCTCAGTAGGTCTATTGGAGACATTCATTAATATTCCTAGCAAATATAATAAACATTGGAGACATACTTTTTACATAAACGCACTGAATCGCAAGTCAGCAGTGTTTGAGAGCACACAAGAAAATCAGATGCTTGAGCATTGTATATTTGAGAGCATGCAAAGAAGTTGTGCACAAACAGAGAAAATCAGCATGCAAGCAAAGAGATTTGCATGCTCATATTACATAAATGCGATCTCAACTTGCAATACTGTGCTCACAACATTTGTCATTGAAATAACGCCATAGGTAGTTGGTAGATTTGTTTAAAAAGGCCTGCCGCCACAGCTGGAAAAAATCCTAGAGGAAACACTGACATTTATATGCATTTGAAAACATCAAACAACATTCTTTATTTTACAAAACTGCACAAGAGTAGAGTTTTGAAAGCAAATATCTCAATTATTTTCAATATCAGTAAGAAATGTATAGCAATAAGAAATTCAAACAATCAAAAAGTTGTTGCTATGGCATGGTTTATTACAGTGATCAAATACTACCAAATCACCATTATTGTAAACAGTGGCTTTACTCAGGCATCTGGTAAACAAAAACTAAACTTTCATGGCTACCACTGGAATTGCACGCTTCTCTACCAAACATAAGATAAAAAGCAATGTGTGACAATCATGTTCAAATTTATATCCCTTAAAACAGTAGCTATGTTTCCATCCAAAGATGTGAATGAAATTTATGCGCAAAACACAAATACCGCATAAAAGATGTGCGTATAAAGCAGTGTTTCCATCCAATGAGTCAAAGAGAACAAAATCCTCACTTCCTAATTAACTGGCACCAAATATCAAAGCAAAAACTGAGTTTGCTGCAGTAGCTGTGTGAATCTTTGCTTCGTTTAATAAATGACTTGCACCTCAGAAGACATGCCACATCACGCAATCAACACATGGTGATGTTTGAAGGTGTGAGATGGAGCGCAGACCCCTTGATTCTGGAAGTAATTAATAATATAATAACACTAATACTGAAATGGTTAAGGCATTTTAGAAGGGCAAAACAACATTTCAGATGTTTTACAATGTGCTCAGTCTGCTGGTTTGTCCATTCACACACTATCACCACCATATGATCTCTTATAACAAAAATTACATGACTTTTTAATGTGCATACTGGAATTTGTTCGGTAAAAGGATTTCCATCGTAGTTTATACACATTTTTCTTATTGAACAAAAAGCTTATCCTACTCAGTTATGCACATACGTTTTTTATGCACATATTAGCGTTTCCATTAAACATTTCTTTTATGTACATATCTGCAATGTGCACAAAAATAGGTGGATGTAAACGTAGCTTGTGTTCCACTCCCAGATTTCCTATATTTTCTGGTGAAATTATGAGGATTCTGACATCATGGCAAAAACTGTCATCCAAAATACATTCCTACTACACACATTCACATACAGCTGAAGTCAGAATTATTAACCCCCCTTTGAATTTTTGTTTCTTTTTAAAATATTTCCCATATGATGTTTAACAGAGCAAGGAAATTTTCACAGTATGTCTGATAATATTTTTTCTTCTGGAGAAAGTCTTATTTGTTTTATTTCGGCTAGAAAAAAAAGCAGTTTTTAAATTTTTTTTAAAAAACATTTTAAGGTCAAAATTGTTAGCCCCTTTAAGCTGTATATTTTTTGGATGGTCTACAGAAAAAAACATTGTTATACAATAACTTGCCTAATTACCCTAACTTGCCTAGTTAACCTAATTAACCTAGTTAAGCCTTTAAATGCAACTTTAAGCTGTATAGAAGTGCCTTGAAAAAACATCTAGTAAAATATTATTTACTGTCATCATAGCAAAGATAAAATAAATCAGTTAATAGAAATTAGTTATTAAAATTACATTTAAAAATGTGTTGAAAAAAAAAATCTGCTTTCCATTAAACAGAAATTGGGGAAAAAAATAATACAGAGGGGGGGGCTAATAATTTTGACCAACTGTATTATAGAATTTAACATTATATAAAACATTTTAAATTGGACGCAAAGTGTGTTTTTAGACAAAAAACTACACAAGAGTGTGTGATTACAGATGCAATCTGCAACCAGAGTTTCATACAGATTTTAGTATTGACATTTTGATCTGAAAATTGCAATACTTAATAAAGGCGTAATTTGATAGCAAACGTATGACACATTCACATTGGAGGTCTGCAGGTGCGTCCCAATTCGCATACTTATGCACTGTTCTATGCTATTTTGTAGTATAAATAGTGTAAGCAGTGCGTTCACACTGAAACTCTAAAAATAACAACAAGTGCACTTTAATTACCCGGATGCTGTATTTATTCAACCGTTAAATGAAGTGTGCAATTTGCTCGCATACGTAAGGGCGGAGCTATTGGGCACTAGGAATGGGACGATAACCGTTTTCAAGGTATACCGCGGTTTGGAAAAGTCAAGGTTTTCATACCTCCAAAATTTTCTCTAATACCGTTCCTAAGGTATGTGTAAGATTGTTTTATTTACATTTTTTTGTTAACAACAGCATCTCCAGCAGAAAAGATATCCAAAGATGCCATTTTAAAGTGTAAATAAATCAGTGTTTTTGAAACTAATGAAGACAGCAGACATCAATGATTCATTTTCATTATTTGGCCTGGCACGTTTACTGCTCCAAAATATTACAAATTTTTTCTCAAAATAAAATGTATTGTGTTCAAAGGGGAAAAAACTTTTAGTTTTTACACAGACATTTAAAAAGAATATATTTTAGAGCAGTAATCACAATACCGTGATATTTTTATCCAAGGTTATCATACCGTCAGAACCATATTGCGGCCCATGCCTATCGGGCACACATGTTGGATTATTTATTTGGGATTGTAAAAGCTGTATTCTCCTATAAGTGAGTATAATGTCTCCTGATGTTGAATACGTCTATACTCATGGCAGGCATTATTCAGCAGTTTGGTCATTTATTTCACTAATTTGGCAACCATCAAACATCATCAGGGAAACGATTAGAATTTCCACTTAGTAAAACAAACGTTAGTGTTCCATTTGGAACAATACTATAAAGTATTATATAAAGCATAAAGTATAGTGTGCCATTTGGGATGCAGCTAAAGTTAATGTTTCCCCTTTATTTCGAATGTGTGACGTCATACTCTGCCAAACTGAATTCTGCTTCCTGGCATAGGTGGTGGCCAACATTTTTTAACTTTTAATGAAAGATTACAGAGGCGATTTTTCCCATGTGGATTAAACTTTAATGAATTCATGTTTATTTTTCACCTCAAAAGGAGCCCTGTAAGCTAGCAATGAAATGTCAATTCTGGTTTCATGGGGGCTTTAATCTTATTTTACGTTAACGCAACTGGTGCCAACTTGAGTCTTATCGATCTCTTTGTAACTTACATTATAACAAACTTTTACCTTAGCGACAATATTAATGTCTTGTGTACATGTAAAAAACTAAATCACATGCATGTAATTATTTACTTGATGAGCAGTCGTAAAATAAACGGTCCCATAGATGATTTCTCCCCTCATAATAACCAACTGATTATGTAATGTACAACTGTACATTATCTCATGCATATCATCAGCAACATATGAAAATATTACCCGGCCAATATTGTTATTTTAAATGGACAAAACACTGTTGTGTCTGTAGATAACATGCTGTCTGCATCCTGTATTATTATACTGGGATTGGGAAGGACAGAGCTCACCGGAAGGGCCTGATCCATGGTTTGTGGTTTAGGCGGAGCCCTGACTTTATGCGATTTTATTTTCTCAAATGGATACAAATATTATCATTGTCGATCTCAAACATTAAAACGAAAACAAACACACGAAAATAAAACCTATACAACCGGTCTTAAAGAAAAACACAATAATGAAAAATAAAACTCACCACATTTGCCCTGAAGCTAGACGTGCAGCTAACGGCTAACTAGCATTCCATACTAAAGTTTCCAGGATAGTTTCTGTTTATCTCTCTTACGTGGTTACCAATTCCTTCATCTTTTCAAGACGCGTCTACATTCGCAAAAAGATGACTAAAAAGACGTTCACAAGGAAAACTGATGTTTATTTAGCGAAACATGAAACGACAGAGACACAAACATCCCAAACATTCCATGAAGTTAAGAAACGAGCTAACAATGTTAGCCAAACTCCGCCTTCTCTCGATCTCCACTCTCAATACAGACACAAATCGAGCTAAGTGTTAAGAAAAATCACTTTTACGGTAGTTTATAATGAAAACAGCGTCTTTTTAACCACCCAGACAAAAGCAAAACACACTTACCAAATTGCTGAAATTCCTGTCAGATTCAAAATGGAGGGATGAGACTTTTAAAAATACTGTGGTAAAGTTTACTTTCCGCGTGTTATAATCCCACCCAGCCGCAAAACAAAAACCAAACCATATAATCCACTAAAACTTGACTAAACGCGCCCGTTTGAGCGAAAACTGGTTTAGTTGGAGAAGTGTTTCGGCGGAGTTTCGGTTTTCCCCGTTTGTTTGAGGCGGAGAATGATGGCGGATTCCCAGCACTCACTCTCAGCGTTATCAGGTGTGTTTGGGAGTGGCTCCGGCTCCTAAAGTCGACTAAAGTTCAGCTGAATGCACAGCAGGGGACATTACAACACAATGGCATCACATTTAAATGTGTAAAGGGGAATTTTAATGTGTCATAACTCCGTGAAGTACTTCACCAGCTTGAATTAGAATGCGAAATGCGCATATTATTGCTCTCTTTCTCTGCAAGCTTCAGTCGTGTTTTATTTATTTTCATAAATAGGCTACAGTGTTTTTCATGTTTTTTATCTAAATTCAAAGTGAATTGGGATTGAAATGGGATGTTTATGCCATGTTGGCCGAATATAAAAGATAGAGACAAAAATAATTAATTTATGTCTTTATTTTAGCTCAATTTCAGGTCATGTTAGTTTATTCACATGATAAAAAGGATGCTACAGTTGGGTCATGAATAATATATATCAGCTTAACCATGATGTAACTGGTTTTTGTTAAACTGTGGTTGCAAATAAATATAAATGCAACAGAAACCATGGTGACAGTCTATATTAAAAGAATCTGTGCTCTCTTGAGAACAAACAATTGCAAACACAGAACAGTTTTATCACATTTTGTCTTTGTTAAATGAGTGTGCTACAAATTTGGCACCCATATGTATGCATATGAGCTAAATATTTTATACTTTTTATTCTTTTACTTGAGCTAAATGTGTATACTTTGGATTTCATGTGCATGTTCACTGGTTTACTGTTACATCTGTCTGTCTGTCTGTCTGTCTGTCTGTCTGTCTATATATTTATCGAACTATCGGTCCATCTGTCTGCCTAAACCCCCTTCTGTCTATCTGTCTCCTTGTCTATCTATCTGTCACCCTGACTGTCTGTCTGTCTAACTGTCTGCCTGTCTATTTAACTCTCTGTCTGTCTGTCTGTCTAGCTCTCTGCTTGCTTGTCTGTCTGTCTGTCTGTCTGTCTAGCTCTCTGCTTGCTTGTCTGTCTGTCTGTCTATCTAACTGTCTGTTTGTCTAACTGCCTGTCTATTTATCTAACTGTCTGTCTGTGTAGGTCTTTCTGTCTAACTGTCTGTTTATATATTTAACTCTCTGTCTGTCTTTTTTCTGTCTGTCTATTTATCTTACTGCCTGCCTGTCTGTCTATCTATCCAACTGTCTGTCTGTCTGTTTAAGTGTATGCCTGTCTGTCTAAGTCGATCTGTCTGTCTAACTGTCTGTTTATATATTTAACTGTCTGTCTTTTTTTTCTGTCTGTCTATTTGTCTAACTGCCTCTCCGTATATCTAAGTGGGTCTGTCTATCTATCTGTCTGCTTGTCTGTTTATCTGTCTATCTAACTGCCTGTCTATTTAACTGTCTGTCTATCTGTCTGTCTGCTTGTCTGTCTGCTTGTCTGTCTGTCTGTCTGTCTGTCTAACTGTCTATCTAACTGTCTATTTGTCTGTCTGTCTAGCTGTCTGTCTGTCTGTCTAACTGTCTGCCTGTCTATTTAACTCTCTGTCTGTCTGCCTGTCTGTCTGTTTGTCTGTCTAGCTCTCTGCTTACGTGTCTGTCTGTCTGTCTGTCTATCTAACTGTCTGTCTGTC
>CAIGQZ010035043.1:1852222-1866753 GCA_903798205.1 Danio tinwini
GTGCACACAGTATGCTATAGTATCTGATAATTGTAAGAAATAATTCCAAAAGGCAACTGACTGTGTAAAGCCACCTTTCCCAGGTGAGTGAAATTATATACTTATACCATCTCTATAAATGTATTTGTTTTATTTAAGATCATTTATCATTTATAATTTTCTTTAGACCTGTAATGCGCTTCAGAATCTGACAGATTGATCTGATAGATTGAGGCTCTAGAACAGTCATCTGAAACGTTGTCATACAGTGTTATGTCTCAGCCTGATCTCACGAGGAAACGTAAGTATTTTACGTTTTGTCAGTTTAGTGGCTAATTCGTGTTCAGTCGTATGAAAATGTAAGCTTTTAAAAAGGAGGTGTGGCACCTAACCCCACCCCTAAACCCAGCCGTCATTGGGTGATGAGCAAATCGTACTAATTTGTACGAATTAGATTGTACGAATTCATACGAATTAGCCACTAAATCAAAAAGTTACGAATTGCTGTGAGATTGTGTTGGGATTTCATAAATAGCCTTGCATTTAGTAACAGACTATATCTGAAGTATTGGAAGTAATTTGCACTTTCCTCCTGTTGAAAAACGTCATAAGAACAATGTTTAGTGGCTTTAAAAGACTAAATTCTTTATTGATATAGTGTACAACCAAGCACATGTGGTCAGAACACAAACGAGTCGCAGGTAATGAAGTATTAAGCGTTCTCCCATAGGAAAGCCAGTCTAAGCAAAATGGGGCCTGCAGCTGGATATTATAGGTAGCTCCGCTCATGCTCTGCCTCTTTGCCCTTGTTTAGTATGCCCCGGTTGGTGCGATGACGCGCAAACAAAATGGCCACGATTGGCCTTGCCTACTGGTAGTTTCTTTTGCGCCCTTCAGAAACCTATGGGTGATGTCACGGATACTACGTCCAAATCTTTTACAGTGTATGGTTTGCACATACGTGCCATTTCTCGTAAATCCACCACAAGGTGGATTGGTTCCAACCAAGTCTTTCTTGTGTATTAATGATGAAAACTCAAAGATGTCAGGTTGTAGCGGTCGTTATAGGCATTCAATCTCTACGCTAGAATTACACAAGGATCTCATCGCCGTGATGAAGCTTCAAAATGTCTTTTCGAAGACAGAATTTGCTCGAAACAGCACAAAAACAACACATTTTTTTACTTTTTAGTGAAATATATGAGTCATAATAGTGTTTATAGCAGCATATGACACATATATGACTGTCAACATCTCAAAAAATGTGTTTTGGTGTTACGTGTCCTTTAAAACTAAGCATTTTTTAAATATATTTAAACAAGAAACAAGACAAAAAACTGCTTTTTTCCAGTGGTATTTATTTTATTTAGGCAGTTAGTTTTTTCTGTATCTGCAATCTTGCATTTTCTGAATCAGCAAGGACCACAGTCTTCTTTAATGTTCTACTAAAGATAAAAAAAAGTTATCTACATCTTACAGCCTGAGGGTGGGTAATTTAATAGCGAATTTCCATTTGGTGCTGAACTCTCCCTTTTAAACCCGGAGCAATAAATGTTTAGAAATGTCAACTTTTCAGCTCTTTTCCCAGTAAGTTGAGAACAGAACTAAATGCTCTTTAAACACCGTTCCACCATGTTGTGATGAGCAATTTAAGCTGTGACATTTAATAGAAGTTGGCCGCTCTGTTCTAGGGTTGGTGCAGATAAATGTAATATTTGACATCATTTCTCATGCATGGATAAGATTCTCACTCAATGACTTATCAACCGTGGCCTGTTCTTCGCTAACGTGCCTCCGGCGCTCTACGCTATTAGGTTCATCTGTCGCGCGGCCCTATTTTGTAAAGCCCGTCACTTGGGAGCTGCTCCATTTTACTTTAAGATCCACAAGGGAGCTTGATTGAGAAGTAGGTGAGCAAGAGAGAGTTTAAAACACTGTCATAAAACTTAAGCATAATCATGATTTTATTTGCTGCGCCTCCTACAGGTCCCTGGAGAATACTAGCGTTACCTGTTCACTGCAAATATGCTTCGATTTTTTTTTTAGTTAGACAGAATCTGTGGACATTTTTTTGCTATTTCTGACGAGGATTTAAAAAAGAAATTGTGGATTTATGCAGAATGATTTTGGGAGTATATCGTAACTAAAAACTTAATATATGAAATGAAAAATTATATCTTTTTAACTTTTGTTTAATGTTTACAATGTAAATCCAATTACATTCACCTATTTGGTAAACAAAGCAAGTCTTACTTTAAATATTACTTTACAAGCTGTATTGTAAATAAATCATATGAACATTTTCATGAAGCTAAGCAGGGCTGTGCCCGGTCAGTTCCTGGATGGGATGGGAAAGCTACAGTAGTGGCCCGTTTCCACTGAGTGGTACAGTATGGTTCGCAGGCACGTGCACACATAGGTCTCATCCTGTACAGTGTACATGCCCTTTTGAGTTTGGGATATAAAGTGCCCTTTCAAAATGAACGTAAGTGCCCCACCCTCCCCCCGCCCTTCATTCCGCGATCGCCTTCCTCAGCCTCCCCCCCCAACAACCCCCCGCTCTTCAGTTGGCGGTCTCTCCCCCAACCACCTCACCCACTCTTCAATTCGCGATCTCCCCCCCTCCCCCCTCTTACGGTCCCCCCACCCCCCAAACCTCCCCCCGTGTTTCTTCAGTTTTCAAGACCCCCCCTTCCCCCACGGTCTTCAATTTAGTTTGTTAGCATTCTTGTCAGGATGTGCACTTATCTTTAATTCTGCACATGCCTTTTTGAAAGCCTCTGCACAGGCTTGACGGTTCGGTTCGGTATGCTTTTATGGCCGTTTCCACTGTCAAAAGGTATCTAAAAGCGAACCGTACCGTACCCCTTTTTGGGCACCCTTGCAAACGGTACCTAGCATGACAAAAGGGTACCAAAAGGCGGCGCTAGACATGCAAGTGAACACTATTGGTTTACAGAGAAGAGTCACTCGCGCATACACAAGCAGAAGAATTAAAACAATGGAACCGCCATTATTAAATGCACAGCCGAGGCATTACATCATAATACTATATACATATAATAATGAGCCATGGTTGACCCGAGCTCAGACAAATCCTGTCATTGTCTTGATGAACAGCCACAAAGCCAAGAACAAAATCTGCTATGTCCTGTTAATGTTTTACGAGGCCTCCTAAAAGTGTGTGCGGTTTCACTTTTTCCAGAAAGCTGGCGATCGCTCGTGTGCGTGTCTATATTTGAAATAACGAACTGATGAAAATAACGTTTGCGTGATTATTGAAGTGCTTCTGACATCTGATCCTTTCATAAAGAGAAAAACACAAGAGTGAAGCCCGAAAGAAACGAAGGAGCGAATGATTCTTTCAGCAACCTAAAACATTAACAAACTGCCATGTTTAACTATATTATCATCCACTTTTGGACTATAAACTCGGAATGACGGGGTTACTTTCTAACAAGAGGTTACATGTGCTGGTGAAGATTACAGACACAGATGAGAGGTTTGCTCTGACTGTGGGCTATATTATGAGTGTTGTTTTTAAACACAAATAAGGACTAAATGTATGCTGTGTGTAGTTTTTCTGTAAGTGGTAACATATCTGAGACTGCAAGGGGCTGTATGTGTTCATATACGTTGTTATTTTATATAATTGCAGACGTTACAGTAGGCTATTTCACACTATCATTGATCTGCAGTTATAATTAAATCATGTTCATAGAAAGGTTAGTAATAAACAATTATACACATGTATTTATTTGTATAAAGCATGTGTTTTGTGAGAAGTGCTTCTCCTATGATATGTGAACGACCCGTACAGCTTTACTTTGACATTTCCTGTTCAGCCTGATAAATGTGGCCTGTACCGATCCATACCATACCATACTGTACCGGTCAGTGGAAACAGGCCATAGGTTGCTGCTGGAAGTGGTGTTAGTGAGACCAGCAGGAAGAGCTCAACCTGTGGTCTGTGCCCCAGTATATTGAAGGGGACTCTATACTGCTCAGTGAGCACCGTCTTTCTGATGAGACGTTAAACTGACGTGCTAAGTCTTTGTGGTCGTTAAAAATTCCAGGATATCCTTAAAAAAATTAACAAGTTTAAAACGTTTTTAAAACAGTGCATGTTTGTAATGAATTACAGTGATTTTACTGTCTTTATCACCACAGCCACGAGTCAGTACAATTGTAAAAGAAGATGCTTCAATGCCTGTTTGTGGACGTTAAATCAGGTTTATTTTTACATTAAAGGTGCTGTATGTAAGTTTTTGACTCTTCTAAAGCATAAAAATACCGTAATATGTGTGCAGATATTAATGAAACATCCCAAGTGAACATATTTGTTTAACTGAAAAACAATGCTGACGTCAGATATTCTGCTTTAAAAATGGTTTAGGTAAATTTAACCTGCACAATGCCAGTTTAGCCAATTATAATTCAGCACTCCAGGTTGCTTTGTTGAAAAACAGCGTATTTAATTCATTCATTCAGAAAGGCTCTGAAAGCATGCGTCCGTGATTGAAATGGACAGTATCAGACGTCGAAATGAGACAGATTCAGTTCCACATGAGGTTATTGATTAGCAAATGATATAAATATTATGTATAAACATTAGGTGAGCAGGTTACATTGTAATGTCGTGTCCTAACAACACGCAAACAGCAGTTTGGCTGTTTGCACCAGACGAAACATGACAGCACTTTAAACACAGCCTTTCATAAGCACAGAATATGCACTCACTCACAAAACGGTAAGGTTTAGAATCCATTCAAACTCACATTGTTAGCATTTAGCACTGAATAAAGCACATGAGGTTTACCTGAGGTGATCATTGTCATAGGTTTCACATGTTCAGCTGTGAGAAATAGAAGCCGTTTCTAATACATCAATTTGAGGGGTTGGTTAGAACCAAAACTCCTTTTAATATGGAGAATATTCCCTCTATCGCATGTCGTCTTTTATTTAGAACACTGTTTAAATCACTCGCTCCTGTACTCAATCTGGCAACCCGCGTGTGCCTTTATTTTGATCCAGGAGTGCAATACCTAGTTCAACCACAGGGTGTCAAACTTACATACTGCACCTTTAACATAACAGATATCCATACAGCAGTGGATATTAACCTGTATCCTGTCACATTTGCTGTGCAAAAACAGTGCAAAGTTAAATGCGCAAGCTATGTGTGTGTGTGTGTGTGTGTGTGTGTGTGTGTGTGTGTGTGTGTGTGATTGTACTTGTGAACTTTGTAACGACACTGTGTGTCATCAAAAGGCTTGAATTAACTCCACAACAAATACATCTATTAATCATCTGTAAAGTCTTACTGGAGTATTTCTCACCATGGTTACATGAAATCTGCTTCCTTCATTCTGGAGACACAAAAGACTCATCTTAAATTTTGAAAAAGTGGTAAAACAGGTGTCCTTTAAGACATAATATGCCAAAGTTAAGTGAGTTTTTCCTTAAAAGAAGCTAAATAATCTGTGTGAGGAAGATCATTTTATGTCAAATGTACAAACTGAATTGTTTTTCTTGTTTAACTCAATTTTGGCATGTAAACACTGTAATAAAACTTAAAAGAAAGCATAATTGGGATTTTATTGGCTGCGCCCCCTACAGGTCCCTGAAGAGTATTAGCATTACTCATACACTGCCAAAAATGCACTTCTTACTTATGGCTCGTTTCCACTGACTGGTACAGTACGGTACGGGTCACCTTTATCAGGTTTGCGTTTCCAGTTCAAATCGTACCCTTTTGGTGGGCGTGGTGTACGACAGAGTTTCAGTCGACGTCATTCTCGCTCGAATAAATGTCTACAGTAAAGCTGTACAGGTCGTTCACATATCACATGAGAAGCACTTCTATCAAAACAGATGCTTTACACACATAAATCAGAATCAGAATCAGTTTTATTGCCAAGTGTGCTTCACACACACAAGGAATTTGTTTTGGCAACAGAAGCTTTCAGTGTACATAAAGTGACGAGTGACAACACAAAATTAAATACAAGAAAAGAAAAGGCAATAAACATTAAACAGAGATGCAGTTAGTCAAAAAGATCTGGATGTTGAGTTGTATGTACAGATATGTTGTGAATATACTGGTTATAAGGTGCTGTGTACAAGTGCGTATAAGAAAGTATTGCACGTTTATTGCACAGTAGGGGAATATTTAACTGCTCATGAGGTAGATGACCTGAGGAAAGAAACTTTTCCTGTGCCTATCTGTTTTTGTGCTTGGTGCTCTGTAGCGACGACCAGACAGTAACAGTTCGAACAGGTAGTGTGCTGGGTGTGAGGCATCCAGAGTGATTTTACGAGCCCTTTTACTCACTCTGGAAGAGTACAGTTCTTGAAGTGTGGGAAGGGTAGTGCCAGTGATTCGTTCAGCAGTCCAGACTATTCGCTGTAGTCTACGGAGGTCGGTTTTGGCAGCTGAGCTGAACCAGACGGTGATTGAAGTGCAGAGGATGGATTGGATGACAGCTGAGTAGAACTGTACGAGCAGCTCCTGTGGCAGGTTGAACTTTCTCAGCTGACGAAGGAAGTACAGTCTCTGCTGGGCTTTCTTTACAATGGAGTCTATGTGAATGTCCCACTTCAGATCCTGAGAGATGGTGGTGCCCAGGAACCTGAATGACTCTACTGCAGCCACAGTGCTGTTCATGATGGTGAGTGGGGGGAGTGCAGGGGGGTTTCTCCTAAAGTCCACTATCATCTCCACTGTTTTGAGCGTGTTCAGCTCCAGGTTGTTGTATCTGCACCATAAAGCCAGCCGCTCCACCTCCTGTCTGTATGCAGAGTCGTCACCGTTCCGGATGAGGCCGATAACAGTAGTGTCATCCGCAAACTTCAAGAGCTTAATGGAGGGGTCTTTTGCAGTGCAGTCGTTTGTGTACAGGGAGAAGTGCAGTGGGGAGAGAACACATCCCTGGGGGGCACCAGTGCTGATGGTGCGGCTGTCAGATGTGATTTTGCCCATTCTGACTAGCTGTTGTCTATCTGTCAGAAAGCTGGTGATCCATTGACAGACAGAGCTAGGGACAGACAGCTGGGTCAGTTTGTTCTCGAGCAGTGATGGGACGATGGTGTTAAAGGCAGAACTGAAGTCCACAAACAGTATCCTTGCGTAGTTCCCTGGTTTGTCCAGATGTTCTAGGATATAATGCAGTCCCATGTTGACTGCATCATCCACAGACAGGTTTGCTCTATAGGCAAACTGCAGGGGGTCCAGCAAAGGTCCAGTGATGTCCTTCAGATAAGCTAGCACCAGTCTTTCGAATGACTTCATGGCCACAGATGTTAAGGCAACAGGTCTGTAGTCATTGAGTCCTGTGATCTTTGGTTTCTTTGGTATTGGAATGATGGTGGAGCATTTGAAGCATGATGGAACTTTGCGCTGTTCCAGTGATCTGTTGAAGATCTGTGTGAAAATGGGAGCCAGTTGGTCCGCACAAGTTTTCAGACAGGCTGGTGAAACACCATCTGGACCTGGTGCTTTTCGTCTCCCCTGTTTACTGACGATCTGAAGCACATTATCCTCACTGATCTGAAGTGCCGGGGTGGAGAAGGAGATGGCCGGAGGTGTTGATGGCTGTTTACTGAGGATCTGATGCCCATTATCCTCACTGATCTGAAGTACAGGGGGGGAGAGGGAGATGTCTAGAGGTGTTGATGGCTGTGTAGGGAGATGGTCCGGGCGGGTGTGAGGTGTCTGGTCAGAGGTGTCAAATCTACAATAGAAAATATTCAGCTCGTTTGCAAGATGTTTGTTGCAGTCGATACTGGGGGATGGCGTTTTATAATTCGTGATGTCTTTCAGGCCTTTCCACACTGATGCAGGGTCGTTGGCAGAAAACTGGTTTTGCAGCTTCTTAGCATAGCTTTTCTTGGCCACACCATTCTCCTTTGTCAGTGTGTTCCTGGCCTGATTGTATAAAATCCTGTCCCGCTCCTGTAGGCATCCTCTTTTTCATGACGAAAACACTTGTGTATAAATGTTTGTTACTAACCTTTCTATGAACATGAGTTGATTATAACTGCAGATCAATGATAGTGTGAAATAGCCTACTGTAACGTCTGCAATTATATAAAATTAATACATAAATTAACATGTTTAAACACATACAGACCATTACAGTCTCCGATATGTTACCAATTACAGAAAAACTACACACAACATACATTTAGCCCTTATTTGAGTTCAAAATCAACACGCAATATACAGCCTACAGTCAGAGCAAACCTCTCATCTGTG
This sequence comes from Danio tinwini, assembly GCA_903798205.1. Classification (NCBI taxonomy): domain Eukaryota; kingdom Metazoa; phylum Chordata; class Actinopteri; order Cypriniformes; family Danionidae; genus Danio; species Danio tinwini. The sequence continues at coordinate 1,860,459 of CAIGQZ010035043.1, forward strand.
TCTGTAATCTTCACCAGCACATGTAGCCTTTGTTAGAGAGTAATTCCGTCATTCAGAGTTCATAATAGTCCAAAAGGCGATGATAAACAAGGCAGTTTGTTCATGATTCAAACAAGTCGCTCCTGTGTTTTGTCGGGCTTCTCCTTTTTTCCGAGCTTCACTCTCGCGTTTGTCCTTTTCTTTTCTGAATAGATCAGATGTCAAAGATACTTTAATAATCACACACACATTATTATCATCAGCTCAAGAAGTTCGTTATATCAAATATAGACGCAATCACAAGCTCCCTGGAGAAAGCAAAAAAGCGAGAAAGCCTCGTAAAGCAACAACATGACCCGGCAGATTTTGTTCTTCTTGGCATTGTGGCTGTACATCAGAACAACAACAAGGTTTTTTTGAGTTCGGTCATCCATTTCTCGTTATTATATGCATATAGTTGTCTCTGCTGTGTATTGAACACATGGCGGTTCCTTTGTTTTCATTCTGGCTAGCTCCACGAACTCTTGACATATCTCTGTAACCAATCAGCGTTCAGCTGCTCATGTAGCTCCACCTTTTGGTACCCTTTCTCGTATTTGGTACCCTTTCGAAAGGGTGCAGAAAAAGTGGTATGGTACGGTTCGGTACGCCTTTTGACAGTGGAAACGGCCATAAAAGCGCACCAAACCGTACCGTACCACTCAGTGGAAACAGGCCATTAATTGTATGTATTGTTTCGGTAACACTTTATTTTGATGGTCCATTTGAGTATTAGTAGACTGTCTGCTTAATATCTGTTGACACTGACATTTAACAGTCCTTCAACAGACATTTAACCGACTATAAGTAACTTTGCAATTACATGTCAACTTACACTAACCCTAACCCCAACCCTAACCCCAACCTAACAGTCTACATATAATCTAATGATAATTAGTTGCAATGTAACTTAAATTCAACAAACGGATAAAGTGTGACCATTGTTTCTAGTTCAAATATCTAAAAAAATGTACATGTCTTGTTTTAAGAAATAATATGGCAAAATTAACTAAGTTTTCCCTCGGAACAAGCAAAATAAGTCAAAAAGAAAAACAAGATTATTTTGCTTACCCCATTGGCAGATTATTTTGCTTGTTTACCTCACTTAATTTTGACATATTATTCCTTAAATCGAGACAATGTTTTTTGCTTGTCTAGAAAATGCTTTTGTGTTTACGAATTTTCAGATATTTGGCCTAGAAACAAGACAAAAATATCTAAGTAAAAAAAGCAATGTGCTTAGCTTATTGCTATTTCAGAGTGCTGCAGATATCGACTAGTACTTTGCATTGACTTGATAATGATTATATAGTTGGTCTTAATATCTCTCCTGACCTTGAAGAGAGGAGTTAATGAGCTATTCATGGACGGGTCAGACGTATTGAGTGCTTCATATTTTCCACATGTCAGCGACGTGCACGCCTGATAATAAGAAAGTGTCTTTGATTGGTCACAGACACATTTTTTCCTCTGTCACATGTAAGACATATATAGCATAGCACAATTAATAGTAGCCGGATTTTCTGATAATAGGAACAATAGGCTCTCATCAAATGATTTTAGTTTTTCTCGGTCGCTTTGGTACATTTCTCAGATCAGAATTGAAATTCTCAAAACAGTCTGTTTAATCTTCACATTGTGTCACAAGTTTCTCGATTCTTTTAATGAGTTGCAAATGCTTTGGTTTGTCCATGCAAATCATTATGTACAAATGACTGCTGTTTCCTACATTATCAGTTGCTTATGTCATGTTGATTATAATGGATTATAATGATCTCAGTTGAATAGTTTCACCGACCACAACATCTAGGCATTAGTTCATAGCCTTTACAAGTTTTAAAAGTTAATTAGTTCAAGTCTTTACATGCAAAATACTTGAACAAGTTGTCATAATTCATTCATCTATTTTCTTGTCTGCTTAGTCCCTTTATTAATCCGGGGTCGCCACAGCGGAATGAACCGCCAACTTATCTAGCACGATTTTACACAGCGGATGCCCTTCCAGCCGCAACCCATCTCTGAAAAACATCCACACACACTCATACACTACGGACAATTTAGCTTATCCAATTCACCTGTACCGCATGTCTTTGGACTGTGGGGGAAACCAGAGCACCCAGAGGAAACCCACGCAAATGCAGGGAGAACATGCAAACTCCAAACAGAAACGCCAACTGACCCAGCCCAGCCGAGGTTCGAACCTGCGACCCAGCGACGTTCTTGCTGTGAGGCGACAGCACTACCTATTGCATCGCCCTAAGTTGTCATAATATTTTGTCATAATGCATTTTCTATACATTTCCACTAGACATTTTTCTCAAAATCCATCTTGAATTGGTCAATTGCTGAGGCTGTCTTTTCCCTTCTGTATCACAATGACATGATCTGTCAACAAAGGAGTACAAACAATAAAAGCACAAATGTGAATTTTGTCCAGTTTCTTGTAATCAAACGTTCACATAGCCTAATGCCGAGTTCAGACTGCAGGATTTTCAAAATAGTCACGGATGTTTTCACACTGCATGACTATCTGGGTTAGCGTTCTGTCGGTGCGGTGTTTACACTTTAGGATGGATCGACGACAGGAGAGTTCACACTGCATGACTTTACAATAGGAAGAATCACCGACAACTTTGTCCAAACTACGTCTCACAGCTAAACAAACGCGAGAAGTGACATGGAAACAACGCGAGGTCATGTAATATATCTTTCATTATTAACTACATAATGTAAACAGAAGGCTTTAGCTTTAGGAACTTGCTTGTGTGAACTTTACCAGCGACTACATGCTACCTGCTGCGCATCGAATCAACAACAACCTATATCCATGGAACACGAACTTGCAGACTCTTTAAACAACGAGGAAATAATTGCACCTAATTCAAAGCCCAGACGTCTGGTTTTGTATTTTATACCTGCGGGTTATACCTTACGGCGTGTTGTGAATGTCGTCTGTCACAGCAGAAAGTCAAATCTTTCTTTAATTTGGACTTTTGCTTGAAAGCTTTACGGAGTGGCACAGTAGCTGTCCAGGGTACTGTAGCTATGAATTAAATCATAACCCAGATATGCACCAATAAACAAGTAAAATTAGTGAAGTTTATTTATAAACTAATTTCGAGAGGATCACGTGATTATGATTGAACACGGCTGGTCATTCATTAACCATGTATGACCAACCAATCAGACGATTTCTAACCCACTATAAAGAGCCAGAGTTTCTTACTACAGTCATCTTCATTTGAAGAATCCCCCCTTCCACCCCTACTCCTCCTCTTTTCCTTTCATAGGGCGGCACGGTGGCCCAGTGACTAGCACTATGGCCTCACAGCAAGAACGTCACCGGTTCAAGTCCTTTAACAGACTGGCTATCATTTCTGTGTGAAGTTAGCATGTTCTTCCCGTGCTTGCGTGGGTTTCCCCTGGGTTTCCTCCCACGTTCCAAAAACATGCACTACAAGTTAATTGAACAATCTAAATTTAGCACTAGTCAAACTTTTATCCATCAGCATATCTCTCCAGCAACTATTTTCTGTCATCAACTCTTACAAAAGGGGGGAGTTCTCGAGATCTACCTGAGCTCAAAGCTCCTCTCTCGCCCCGCAAACGGGAGGGAGCCCAGGGCTCAAGGACCTTTTGAGCTCAGGGCTCTCTCCCGGGACAGCATGTCAAACTTGCTTATAATCAATCATCAGCTAAGTGTGAACTCTTGAAATGAATAAATAAAATAAATATGGATTCTTAAATGTCGGTATTGTTTTTACTCCAAAAAAATATCAATACATTTTGACAAATGTTTTATAAAAATAAATTGAGCAATTTTTAACATTTCAGCGATAGGCTGTTATACGATTCAGTTAAATATAAGATAGACATTTAAATATAGATAGATATGTAACAGGTTTCTGTGGGGGTTTTTTGTTGTTCACGGTGATCTTTAATATATACTGGGTGGTGTAGCTACGCACAAATATTTTCTAAAACGTCAAGCAGGAATTTGTCTATAGGAATGTAATAGGCTACACCTTGATGACCAATTTATGTATGTATGGCCATTAAAATACATGTTCCTTAACCAGATGGCTTTTCAAGTTACTTATAAAGAGATTGTTACTTCAGTCATGCTGTTGTAATATTTTAAGTTGACTATAGTTACACAGTAAAAAATAAAAATAAAACATTGAAATCGTGAATCGGTCAAACTTTATGAAAAAATCTAGATTTTTTTTTTTGCCATATCGCCCGGCCCTACTTGTGAGGCTAGAAAGTGTCATTCAAAGTATTTTGCTATTTAGGAGTCAAGTGGCTTATAGAGAGAGAGAGAGAGAAGGAAAGGAACAGATTGGAGTTAGAGAGAGAAAAGAGAGAGACGGAGAGAGAGAGACATTCATTTCCTGTTGAGCTGGGTCAATGCGCGCTTTTCTGACGGGCTCCTGGTGAGTCAGTGTGGATTAATACAGCGGCTGTGAATATATTGAAGTTTGAGTTCATTTGGGTCTCGCTGGCCCAGTGTGATCAAGATCTATCAAAACCCCACTCCACAGGGCTCCTGCTTCCTTCAACCTATTATTGACCAGAATTATTGAGCAGGATCGGGGAACGCTGTAATTACGATTGCATGATGTCACACGTATTTTTCATGACAATGAGTATCGATACAAAAGCAGGCTTGTTAGGAGCCTTACAATGATGATGATGATGATGATGATGATGACTTCTGCTATTTATTATTTGAATAATACTGCCATTATGAGCCTGTAAGTCACCTCAAGACAAAAAGTCTGCTGAAAAATACAGGATTAAAAAGCTTTTTGTAAGTCTAAGAGCCGGGCATGTTGTGACCGTGCAGATTGAAATATAGCTTGCTGGGTTTAAATGGTTTAGCTTACTATGGCGTCCCACAGGCGAGATAAGACTTGGCCAGTGGTGTTTGTTTGCCAGCAGGAGGTGCTGTTTAAAATGCAAGGAGATCCTGGGTTCAAAACCTGATTTTAAATATTACAGATGGAAATTTTGCGACATGAAGTGGGTTAATTACTATTGATTTGTGATTATTACATAAATATGTAATGAATATTGGTCATCTTCTTTGGACTGACCAGAGTTAAACAAATTAAAATCTGTTAGTTTGGCTTTTTTTAAATGTAAAAAGCAGAATTTTCATCATCGTTGTTCCAGTTTTCAGTGGCACAGTTCTTCATATGTGACCCTTGATCACAAAATCTTCTTATGTTGCACATAGAGGTATTTCTGGAAATAGCTAACATTGCATTTTATTAGTCAAAACTATGAATAATTTTTTTAATGGCAAAAATCGTTGAAACATTAAGTAAAGCTCATAAATTGTATATTGAATCTGATGTGAACATTTCATCTTTGACTGTTTAACTTGAGTGATTCTGGCATACTGAGATAAAAGAATACTACGATTATGGCTTAGGGTAGGGTTATCAAATATCATGATTCAATACAAGTCCCTAACTTGCTGTAAAAAATGCTAGGTTCTGCAGTTCCTTCATATTGTCCCGACACAATCGTTTAAGTTACCTTAATTGTTTTTACATATTTAAGTGAATTAAACTCAATGTTGAAATAATTTTAAATGGCTAACAAGCAGCAAAACTACTTAAAAAAAAGCTTGATTTGTGTTGAGACAAAAGTTTTTACAATTTTAAGTGGATTGAACATAAAACAATTAAGTTGTCCCACAAAATCTCAAGAATTGTGTTGTTTCCAACCCAGGCTCATTCTGAAAACATACCCCTGTATACATTTCTGGAGAGTGCCAAATATGTTGCTGGAGGTATGTCTTTTTTTTTTGCCGTTTTTTTTTTCAATTCACCAAAGGCCACTGCATAGGTATTTTCAGATCTCACATTTCTCTCGCGAGTGCCATTTGTGCCTGCTGTTCTCACAAAAATCCACCGGAGGCCGCTGTTGATTGACTGACTGACTGACTGACTGACCCACCTTCCTTCTTTCCTAAACCCAACCGAAAGTTTTTGAAAGCACCGATTGACCAGCGCCCACCACCTTTCCTAAACAAAACCGACAGTGTTTTCAAAAGCACAGATTGATCAGTGCCCACCCACTTCCCTAAACAAAACCGATAGTGTTTTCAAAAGCACAGATTGACCAGCGCCCACCACCTTTCCTAAACCAAACCAACAGTGTTTTCAAAAGCACAGATTGACCAGCACCCACCGCCTTCCCTAAACCTAACCAATAGGGTTTTCAAAAGCACAGGTTTGACTAGCGCCCACCACCTTCCCTAAAC
>CAIGQZ010035043.1:1866763-1881757 GCA_903798205.1 Danio tinwini
TCCCTAAACCCAACCAATAGTGTTTTCAAAAGCACAGTTTGACCAGCACCCACCGCCTTCCCTAAACACAACCGATAGTGTTTTCAAAAGCACAGATTTGACTAGCGCCCACCACCTTCCCTAAACCAAACCGACAGTGTTTTCAAAAGCATCGATTGACCAGAGCCCACCCACTTCCCTAAACCCAACCAATAGTGTTTTTAAAAGCACTGCTTGACCAGCGCCCACCGCCTTCCCTAAGCCCAACCGATAGTGTTTTCAAAAGCACAGATTGACCAGCGCCCACCCACTTCCCTAAACCCAACCGATAGTGTTTTCAAAAGCACAGATTAACCAGCACCCACCGCCTTCCTTAAACCAAACCAAAAGTGTTTTCAAAAGCACTGATTGACCACTGCCCACAAGGAGGTAAGCGGTCAGCTGGTATCGTAAAAAAGGAACGGCGTCATACCGCCTCATAGTGTTGGTTTTAAAGGTGAAATGTAGTCATACTTGCTTCTATCTACATAATTTGTGCTGTCCAGAAATGTATATAGGGCAATGTTTTCAGAAGGAGTCTATGTTGGTTGTTTCAGCTCATTTTAAATAAGTAGCTAAAACAAGCAAGTGTATATAAATGGTAAATGGTGAGTAAATTTTTTGTTTTAAGGGAACTATTCCTTTAATGATGATACTGCGAGGCACCTTACAATCCTATCACAAAGACTCCATAATATATTCCCTCTTTTCAGAGCACAATGTGAAGCAAGAGCCAGTGTTTCTGTGTCCACTGTTCATTCACCCATGCTTATTGCACAGATACAGTTTGAATCAGAGGTCAGTATGAAATAATGTCGCACCTCTCAGACCACACAGAGGAGATGCAGTGTTGAATTTCTTGCCTCATTACTCTGACACATGCTTTCCAACGAGGAGGCCTCATTTAATGGAGAAGTACAGAGCGACTCTGCTTCCCAGTGGTTTGTTTTCGGCTTCTGTAAAAATCAAGAGCTGTTGTTTCTGTCTACGTGTCAATATATCACACCGGTTCAGAGCGGTGTGAAGTTCAGTGAGACGCAAGAGATAAAAATGTGAAGCAGAGCATAGACGCATGTCAGATATTAGGAAGTAGATTTTCACACCAGAAGAAAAGGTGGATTTTAAAACCAGACGTTCTGTGGCTCTGAGTCTCAGCGGCAGACAAATGCAGAACATCATTCACCGCTAGCAAGGAGACTAGAAGATTCTGTCTTAAGTTTAAGTTAGTGATCATGTACATCTATACCCGACTGTTGTGGGAGAATAAAGCACAACAAGCAGCTGTCGTATAAGACTGAAGGGTTGTATTTGGTGAGAACAACCGGCTGGATGTACATTATCCCACTTATATTTAAAGTCAAAATTATTCACCCTCCTTTTTTCAGAGCAAGGATTTTTTTCACAGTATTTCCGATATTATTTTTTCTTCTGGAGAAAGTCTTGTTTTATTTAGGCTAGAATAAAAGCAGTTTTTAACATTTGTAAGATATTTTAATGTCAATATTATTAGCCCCATTTAAGCATTTATTTGTGTCTACAGAACAAACCACTGTTATACAATAGGTGCGTTCGACTTCATGCAGCGCTGCGCAGATCGATCGAAATCTGTCTTAAAGTGGTGCATGCCGGTTAGAAATTTTGGCCGGATTGATGCTGCGCCGACGTCATGTGACTGTCACATGTGGCTTCAAAGTACCGCGACATCGCTCCGAGATCAGACGACTGACTCAGCACGCGCAGCATCTGAAGAGGGCCTGCTGGAGCTAAGATAACGACACCAATATAACACAATTGGCCAAGTTCACCACATGACAACAACCACGTGTGTTTCGCGTTTATTATAGGACAAATTGGGGCAAAATGAAACTGGCTTGAACAAAATTGAAGGATACCAAATTTTGTCCACATCTGTATATTATTTAGGTTGTCAAACAATTACATTGTCCCATGATTGTCATGAGGAAACTCGTGGTTAATTGCAAATTAATTGCACATTTTATCTGACTTCACTCACCGGGCACTTTATTAGGTACACCTTACTAGTGCCGGTTTGAACCCCTTTTTGCCCTTAGAACTGCCTTAATCCTTCATGGCATAGATTCAACAAGGTACTGGAAAAATTTTCAGAGATTTTGCTCTATACTGACATGATAGCATCACACAGTTGCTGCAGATTTGTCGGCTGCACATCCATGATGCGAATCTCCCGTTCCACCACATCCCAAAGGTGCTCTGTTGGATTGAGTTCTGGTGACTGTGGAGGCCATTTGAGTACAGTGAACTCGTTATCATGTTCAAGAAACCAGTCTGAGATGATTCACGCTTTATGACATGGTGCGTTATCCTGCTGGTAGTAGCCATCAGAAGATGGGTACACTGTGGTCAGGACATGGTCAGCAACAATACTCAGGTAGGCTGTGGTGTTGACACGATGCTCAATTGATACTAATGGGCCCAAAGTGTGCCAAGAAAATATCCCCCACACCATCACACCACCACCACCAGCCTAAACCGGTGATCCAAGGTAGGATGGATTCATGCTTTCATGTTGTTGAGGCCAAATTCTGACCCTACCATCTGAATGTGGCAGCAGAAATCGAGACTCATCAGATCAGGCAACATTTTTCCAATCTTCTATTGTGCAATTTTGGTGAGACCGTGTGAATTGTAGCTTCAGGCCCCGTTTACACTAATACGTTTTAGTTTTAAAACGCATAAGTTTTGCTACGGTTACGCCATCCGTCCACACTACGCCGGAGTTTTCGAGCCCTGAAATCGGAGCATTTTGGAAACGCTGGAGAGGCCGTTTTCATTCTAAAACGCTGCTGCTCCGTCTCAGTGTAGATGTGGGAAAACGGAGACATCTGAAAACGGAGGCGGGGCTGCAGACATCTGATTGGGGCTTTTCCCTCAATATTAAGTAGCCTTCACACAGTTCAGTCCTGCATCTCTCCTAGTAAGTTCAGACTTCGCAAGTTTGATATGAAAAACAAACTCCCGAGTGTGTACATGGTACTTTAAAAAGTCATTCACATCCCCCTGGCTATGCTGTTTCACTTTCTTAACAATAAAATGAAAACATGACATAAGGAACTGCCTATTTTCATTTTGATATTAGCAACTTAACAGACATCAAACATGTTGAGGCGTCGTGTAGCTGCATAATATGAGCGTCATCTTCATGCATATTTACAAAACGGAGCCTATAACATTACTTCCTCCTTTCATTTTCATTGAAAATACAAAACATACCCTCTCTTACATTGAATATCAGTTTTAATAATTAATAATGGCCATTATAAAAGTATAACGCACAATAAGTTTATAAAATAGAGAAAATAAAGGCAAGTAATCACTCCGATGTGCAGAATCGGTGTCCGCGGTTACATTAATTAAGATATTAACCTAACTTATCTGCGCTCAGCCAAAGCATGCCAGAGAGAGAGAGAGTGTGTGTGTGTGTGTGTGTGTGTGTGTGGTCACGTGATGTGCGTTTTCACCGTTTAGTGTAGACGGAGAGCTGTTCAGAAACGCTGGGTGAAACACTAGTGTGGACGCAGATCGTTTTCATTCTAAAACGCCGTTTTAAAACTAAAACGTATTAGTGTAAACGGGGCCTCAGTTTCCTGTTCTTAGCTGACAACAGTGGCTCCCAGGTGTGGTCTTCCGCTGCTGCAGCCCATCCGCCTCAAGGTTGGACGTGTTGTGTGTTCAGAGATGCTCTTTTGCAGACCTTGGTTGTAGCGAGTGCTTATTTGAGTTACTGTTGCCTTTTTATCAGCTGAAACCAGTCTGGCCATTCTCCTCTGACCTCTGACATCAACAAGGCATTTGCGCCCACAGAACTGCCGCTCACTGTATATTTCCTCTTTTTCAAACCATTCTCTGTAAACCCTAGAGATGGTTGTGCGTGAAAATTCCAGTAGATCAGCAGTTTCTAAAATACTCAGACCAGCCCGTCTGGCACCAACAACCATGCCACATTTAAAGTCACTTAAATCACCTTTCTTCCCCATTCTGATGCTCTGTTTGAACTACAGCAGATCGTCTTGACCATGTCTACATGCCTAAATGCAAAGCTAAAGGAGTTGCTGCCATGTGATTGACTGATTAGAAATTTGCATTAACAACACCTAATAAAGTGGCCGGTGAGTGTAGTGTTGCATTTTAAACACCATAACAACATCAGAGACGTAAGTACACACAAACTTTACATGCATCACTAATGCGTTTATTAAACCATTACTGTGGTTCAATAACGGGTTTGCTGCAAAAATGAAAATGAAACCAAAACTGGGAATGCTGTCTGCTGATCCACCACAGGTCTATTGTGGAGTTTCTCCACAGATTTCAGTTTTTAATGAGCTATTCATTAAATTCTGAGATTGCATAAAAAAACTCTGGCATTCTATAGACTAATTACCATGTTTGTAAACATTCAGGATGCGCGCACAGGGAGGTGGCAGAAAAAAAAAAAAACGGGATCACTAGCATTTACAGTGAGGGAATGACATCCAATGCGGTACAGAGTTTGTTGTTGTCTTAGAAATAATATATATTGATTACATATTATATATATTATTCACATAATGCTTTCAGTGTATTATAACAGCTTGTCACCCAGTGATAAGCACAATGATTTGGCAAAATTAATGTTAAAGTGAGCGGCGTTCCTCTGACAGGTCCGTTTGCGATAGCACCCTCCCAATGGATATTGGAAAAGACAAAATGACCAAGCATCCAGCCCCGAATATACAATCTTATTGAAGCTCCAAGTGATTTTACAAGAGAGAAGTTAAAGGCCTACAAGTGTTTGGATGCCAACAATTGTGTTCTGTGTGGTCATGTGCAAGAAATAATGTTCCCCAGTTACCAGATTCAAAACTATGTAGTGCTAAAAACTGAGGTTCTGCCGAGCCAAAGACAAGGAAAGAAGACGGAGCTAACGTTATACAGGGCCTGGGTAATCATCAACAGCTAAACTGCATTCTGACAGCGAACTACACCTGTCGTCAGGCCCAGGGTATGTGAACTTACACATAAAGGTAAAGTTGGTTTTATATCCGCACATTCAGACTTTCTCCTTAATAATATAATTTCATAAACGTATTATTCACACTCTAAATAGCGAAATCATATTAGCAGCCAATGATTATCAAAGCACAGCATTGTTCACAGTCAAATAAACAGTGTTCATGTTGTTTTTAAGCCACACTTGCAGGTTATTTCAGATCGAATACTCAAAGTGCCGTGGTAAACAATATAGGGAGTGTGTCACAAGATGTCACTGAATGAATGTGTGAATATAAAACCAACTTTAATTACTTACACTTTCACGTTTCATTCTCAGCATTCAGTGTCCGCAGTTTAATTCACCATATGTAACTGTTTTTCCGAAATCATTGCTGCAATCAAAAACGAGTAATGTGTCTGATTCAGCATAGCGGGAACTTACCTGATATAAATGGTAAATGTTAAGTTTTCTATTTTTGGACTTTTGAATTTGGCATCCTACCGCAAAACACCACATGTTTGCTATTGCAGCCGGTCTTTTTTTGCAACCAGGGACCCATGTGACGTCATGTGTGACGTAGGTTGGTAATTTGTCTATACTGTCTAAACCACAACAGATGGAAAATGAGAGGGGAAAGCAGACAGAGGTCATTTCTGCAGTCATTCATGACTAAATGCAATATTTATGTCAATATCAAATTGTAAGCAGGGCATACAGTTAAAAACTAAATTATTCGCCGTCCTGTGAATTTTGTTTTCTTTTTCTAATATTTGCCAAATGATGTTTAACAGATTCAGGAATTTTTCACAGTAGTTCCTATAATATTTTTTTCTTCTGGAGAAAGTCTTATTTGTTTTATTTTGACTAGAATAAAAGCTGTTTTTAATTTTTTTAAACCATTTTAAGGTCAATAATATTAGCCCCCTTATTAATAATATTAATAAGAGCCCCTATTATGGGTTTTTGAAAATGACCTTCCATGTAGTGTGTAACACAGCTCTAAGTGAAGTGAAATATCCAGCTAAGGCTTAAATCTGAAAGTGGACAGTTTTTAAAACTATTGATTCATCTATAAAAGAGTCGACTCATAGTGGTTTAAATGAATCGTCTTGATAACGAATCTTCAGCCATTTTGGCATGACGTCATTATGAAACATAATGGTTGCGCGCGCAGACCTGGCAAAATTCAAACCTGCGGCCCCGCCCACTAACACAGCAGCAAGACGCTCATGAAGACGCTGTGTTTACCTGGATATTATTGGAAGTGTGAGGGAAAGGAGTCGTTCAGAAATCTACATGCTTACAACGGGCAATCTATCACTACACAGCTCATGCATTAGTTTCTGCCTCCATCTTGTAATGGACAGACAAGACACCAGGGGTGCAGGCAAAATAAGGACAAATTATTAGGTACACCAGCAGGCTGCTGAACGCTGGGCTTCGGGCTGGTGAGCAGCACTGAAAAGGTTTGCGAATGGAGAGCAGAGATAGCTTGTCAGAGGACAGAGGATGCTACAACCTCCCGGCTGGGGATGTGATCGTTTAGAAAAGCAGAGTACAGGTAAGCCCTTAAAACATATAGCAGTTCACGGACGAGGTGCCACAGCAATGATTGCAAATAGAAATGATCTACATGTTTTGTTACTAGTAACCGCGTGTACTGTATCAGGTTAACTCTTTATATTCTCATATCGCGTCTAATGCAACGTTGTAAACGCGACGCGTGCTGCTTTGTTTACAGATTTAAATGCTTTCGTGAGCTCGTTTCACTGCCATTTGTTGTTGCTATGGCCACCGTTAGCTGATTCTGCACACGTGAAGCGGTCAAGGTTCAGAATTGTTCAGCTTTTGCTGCTGTGTGGATTAAAACTGAATGTGTGTCATACTTAACATAAGCAATAAGCTTGTGTTTAACTGCACAGCTTTCGGCGCTGAGGTGTCTGAATAACACTGTTGAGAACCGGGTACTGTTTACTGTGGTGTTAGTAAGTTTACTTTGAAGCGTGTTTCGGGCGTCCGCTGCGATCGGATCCTATACCAATGTTGGCGACCCGCGGGCTTGATAAACCGGGCTGGGCATTTTACTGTCTCGCGCTAAACGCTGTTGACCAATCGCAAGAGGCTGTCATCGGTACAATCAGCGCAGATTAGCTTCGCGCTAAGCAGGGGTTTGGGAACAAATGAATCGCTGAACGATTAATATGGGAGTTGCTGGGATAATTAGGTAAAAAATAAATGCGTATTATAAGACCATGAACGTGTTTTTTGACCTTGCATACATATCAGTATGTTGTTGGAGACCCATAAAACCGAAATGACCTTTTTCAATGTGTAATAGGGGCTCTTTAAGCAATATTTGTTTCAATAGTCTACAGAACAAACCACTGTTATACAATGACTTGCCTAATTACACTAACTTGCCTAATTAACCTAGTTAAGCCTTTAAATGTCACTTTAAGCTGTATAAAAGTGTCTTGAAAAATATCTAGTCAAATATTATTTACTGTCATCATGGCAAAGATAAAATAAATCAGTTATTAGAGATGAGTTATTAAAACTATTATGTTTAGAAATGTGTTGAAAAAAATCTTCTCTCCATTAAACACAAATTGGGGAAAAAAATAAACAGGGGGGCTAATAATTCTGACTTCAACTGTATTACATGGTTACTAATTGCATGTAATAATTTACTAACTCTTTAATTAAACATAACCTCTACCACCTGCAGCCTCTCCATGATAGATGTCCAGCGTTCTCCAGCATCCGGTGCCTAGACTGCAGCTCTGCACAAGACGTTTGGCCATAGGAGAAATGGTCGTGCCCAACTGAGCCTGATTTCTCTCAAGGTTTTTAATTCTTCACTTTTCCAATTGGTGAAGTTTTTTTCCTCACTGCTGTCGCCACTGGCTTGCATGGTTCGGGACTTGTAGAGATTTGCTCTTCGGTGTTTGAACTCTGCAGTGAATATTAAACCACACTGACCTGAACTAAACTGAACTTAAACACTGAAAACTGAACTGACACTGTTTTAATTTACTATAATCTTCTATGTGAAGCTGCTTTGACACAATCTACATCATAAAAGCGCTAGAGAAATAAAGATGACATAAAGCTTGCTGAAAAAAAATAGCTTATTTAGACTAACTAGATTGTATAAAAAAATAACGTATTATGTTTAATAACTTATTTCCAATAACTAATTTATTTTGTCTTTGCCATGGTGACAAAATACTATTTTATTTTGTGAGTGTTCGGCTTAAAGTAAGTAATGATGGTAAAAGCTTTAACTACTGTATGTTAATTAATTCAAGTTAGACTAGGAAGTCATTAGACAATGGTTTGTACTGTAACCAATAATAATAAAAAAGAAAACCTTCATTCATTTTCCTTCAGCGTAGTCCCTTTATTCATCAGGGGTCACCACAGCGGAATGAACCGCCATCTATTCCAGCATATGTTTTAGGCAGCGGATTCCCTTCCAGCCACAGCCCATTCACACACAATACGGCCAATTTAGTTAATCAATTCTCCTATAGCGCATGTGTTTGGATTGTGGTAGAAACTGGAGCACCTGGAGGAAACCCACGCCAACATGGGGAGAACATGCAAACTCCACACAGAAATGCCAACTGAGCAGCCGAGACTCAAACCAGCGACCTTCTTGGTGTTAGGCGACAGTGTTGACCACTTGTTGATTAGTAATTTGCCTTGCTATGGGGTTAGACAACTTTAAATATGATTTTCTCAGTATTTATATTTTTGTGTGGTCATCAGGCGGTCACTCACCTCTTCTGTACACAACATCTCAACCTCAGATTTCTATAATATTCTCATCTCTTGATTCGGCAGCACTAGCAAATTATAATACAATATCTATTGTCCTCTGCATAGTACAGTACATTAAATATGTTGGTATTTATTACCCACACTGGTTGGCCAAATTTGTCCCACAGATGCTGTTTTCAGTGTGTGATTTATGGGCAGAATTCGTTTAGTCTGTGTACTGAATATCAAACCATAAAGAGAAAAGCCAAATACTCTCGCTGAAACTCACCTACTGATTATTCAGCAGTTCAAAGAAACTGTAGATCAGTTTTATGATGCAAAGTTGACAATTTTCAAGAGTTATTAAGGCAACTTTATATGCCCGCTCACAATAACAGTCTGTGCGACAGCTGAGGAGCAGAGGCTTCTGGGAAATCTCTGGCCTCGTGCATCCAGTGACAGCTCAGTGGATTGAGGTACAATGGTGAAATACAACCCGACTGGATGGCAATAAACGTCCAGTCATTGCCCCCGCGCTGCACTGTAAACAATCCGTGACTCTTTGACAGTCGGATATATCCTCAATCGGGGCAAAATGACTACCTTAATGCAGAGTCAAGTGCTGTTTATCCTGTTTTATTTTAGCTTGTCAATGCACCCAAATAAGACCAAACTTATGTTTAATACTGCATTTATGGCCAGCAGCGATGCTATAGGAAGGCAAAACATATAATACAAAATAATGCAGAAATGCTTGGCTTCTTTTAGTAGACATGACACAACTTTTGGCAGTCTAATAAACCTCAACATCGTTTACGCCACACAAACCACTTTAAAAGTGCAAGTATTGGAAAACCATACAGCTACTGTCTTCATCTAAGTGAAGTTTATTTATAAACTAATTTCAAGAGGATCATGTGCTTATAATTGCTTGCAGCCGGTCCCACATTATTCAATTCATGATTCACCAATCAAATGATTCCAAAGCCACTATAAACACTCTAAGTTCCATATAACAGCCATCTTCATTTTAAGGAACCCCCCTTCCACCCCTACTCCTCCTCATTTCCTAGATGGGTTAGCACTGTTGCTTCACAGCAAAAATGCACTGGTTCTAGTCCTTACCAAGCCAGCTGACGAGTTTACACGTTCTCCCTGTGCTCATGTGGGTTTCCCCCGGGTTCCCTGGTGTCCTCCCGCAGTCCAAAAAACATGCAACTTAATTTAATTGACTAATCCAAATCAGCACCATAGACATGCTCCTAGTAAGTAGTTATCTCTTAAGAGCAATCACTATCTGTTCATTAGCTACCGCAGCAGGGGAGTTCTTGAGATCTACCTGAGCTCAAACAGTTTGGCGCCACAGCACCCGCGAGACCTATATGAGACGGGCCGAGAGAAAAGGAGATGGAGAAAAAAGGAGGAAAGACAGAGTAGACAGAGAGGGGAGAGAGAAAAAAACAAAAAACAAAATTGGGGTTCGGTTCTCCAGACACGCTGCCACTCGGTCCTTAACCAACTGAGAGATGTGATGATATGCTGGGAGCCCTGTGGAGGAATCTATTCACCCGTCCGTCTTCTGGTGTCCAGCGGCAGTTCTCCTGGCTGGCTGGCGGCATTTCTGGTCTCCTGCTCTGCTCCCACTTCGGTGGAGGATGCAGGCTTCGGCATCATGGCGGATCACAGCGACTCCCCCCGGGCTCTCTGGGATGGCTCCCTTCAGCTCTTTCCCATCCGGTGGGGAGCCCCGCGTCACCTGCTCCTCCCCATGCTGGGAGACAGCAGCAGGCAGATCCTTCCTCGCCAGCCTCAGGCCGCCCCGGCACTCTGGCAGACGAACGGGTTTCTCCCCCACTCGGGTTAACTCCCGAACACTCGCCCTCCCTCTCAGCGGCGAGGGCAACAGGACGACGTGTCCCTCTTTCTACTGGGTTTCGGCACCACTGTAATAAAGTTTACGGCCACCTGGCCGCCAGGAAGAAGGAGGCGGAGAACCAACGACGTTTTAAAGAAATATTTATTAATAAAAGGAACGGCAGCTCCTCACGGAGACTGCCGTCTAAACCAAATCAAACGGACGGCAGCTCCACACGGAAACTGCCGTCAAACTGAAAGCAAAAGTAAACCAATATGTCCAGGCCCGGTCCTCGCTCTCTCTTTCCTCTGCCATCGTTCCTCCTCTTATATTCCAGAGCTCCTTCCGTGGGATTGGAGGCAGGTGCACGCCACAGGTGTATCTCATCTATGGAGGGCCTCGTTTCGCTCCCACGGCTCTCGGCCACACCCCCTCGCCACAGTTAGCACCTGTCAGCTTTAATTGTGGGGAAAACTGGATAATTCTGAGCTTTTGTCAGCTAATTTAATCTTCTAGGTTTAAAATCATCTTTGGCATGGGATAAAAATCAGTGGCGTAGTGCTCGACTGCCTGTCCAGTGATGACGTGTCAGTTTCTCATTATTATTCATAGCTGAGTTCTCTTATCCTATGAGAAGATTCTGCTTCCTAATTATTCATGAGAGCACATGCTTTCTAAAGGCAAGGCAGACCTGCCAAGCTGTGAGATGGCGGCCGCTCACAGCACAAAGTATTTAGCCGTTCATGAAGGGACGTAATGTTATGTGTTTGTTTCCATGACCCACAGGGTTTGTTGCATGTTTTTCCCCACGATTCTGTCAGGGGTGATACAGCAAAGCTGTTGGTTTGCAGCAAGCATTTTTGTCAGAAGAGCTGTACAAGAATTGGAGAATGACAGACTTTGTCTTTTATTAGTTGAGTTTGTTACCATTCAGACACATCACCTATCTGTGCTGCTGTGTTCACATCTTTAAAATCTCCAGATTACCAGCAGGGCTAATGGTTGTAATAGAGATGGCAAGAGACCTGCTGCACTGCTATACACTGTGTCTGCAATCAGACCCGGGATTCAGGAGAGAGAGAAGTCCTCCCCATTTATAATGTTTATATAAACAAGTTTATCTTTATAATTCCTTCATTTATTTTCTTTTCGGGCTAAGCCTAGTTCACACTACAGGATTTTAAACATCGGCAGATCGCTGTGCAGTTCACACTATATGACTTGATTTTGTGTCTTTTAATCACTGTGGTGTTCACACTACGCGACACTACGTAAATGATCCACAAGAGGAGGGTCACACACTACATGATCTGACAACAACTTGTTCGCCAACAGTTCAGTCAAGCTACTAAACCACAGCCACTGAATTTTGAGGGAGGAGTCGTCAGAAAAAGCTGAACACTATTGGCTGCTTGTGTGCTGATTACATCACTGACAGCGCTTCAAGCTTTTAAAGGGGCATTTAAAAACATCATCAGTCAGCTGATGCATCAGCGGATCAATCACTCATCTGCAAGGTTCAAGTGGAAAGATACACAGAGTTTTTAATTTTTGTAATTTTATAACTCTTTGAAATCATATCTATAACACCCTGACGGTTTCTAAATATCTGTATATGTCTTTCTAACATTGTTATTTTTTTTTATTACAAAACAGTAAAGAACTGAGCATGTCTACCTTTAATTACCATATCGGTCAAAATGACTGCATGCATGTCTGCTTCTTTTCGCTGTGACTTTATATATGCATGTATTTTTTTACCTATCAACAAAACTTTCTGATAGCAAAAACAGAAATTTACTTCAGATATATCTTTCAAAACAGCATATTCTGTGCCGCGAAATAGTTCCTGTTTGAAAGTAAAAATGAAAGCGAGGCTCAGACCTTTGCATGTTCTAGTATCTTAACTACATATTTATAGGCTGGATTACCAAAAAAAGATTATATTTTTTTATAAGGGTAATGCTGTCATAAAATATGACAGACATTCAAAGCTTGATTTTAATATCTCAATAGAAGTTTTGAATGTAAATATGATGTGAGAAAGGTCAGAATGACCATTATGGTAATTCTAATAGCTATAGAATTCTAGTTCCACTGTTAATATAGCCTACTCTCGTGTCCGTATTAACACAGAATGAAGCAGGTGCATCGATACTCATTCTGGCCAATCACAGACGTTTCTGTTCAGCTCACACGGCCATTCAGCTCATGTTGATATGCTCTCTCATTGGCTGCAGCTCGTCACTACATCTGACCACACGTGTGGTCGAGTCGGCCGACTGCTCTGGAATATTCAGCATGCTAAATATTTTTTCAAGTGCATCTTTACAAAGTCACCAAGGCAAGTTCATTTATATAGTATATTTCATACACAACGGTAATTCAAAGTGCTTTACATAAACAAGAATAAGAAATAAAAACAGATTAAAATGTGTTAAGCGGGTTTTAAAGGAATGAAAAAGAAAGACAAAATAGTGTGATCTGTCGGACGTAGCACAGTGCTCATTCAGTAAAGGCACAGCTAAACAGATGTGTTTTCAGTCTGGATTTGAATGTGCCTAATGTTGGAGCACATCTGATCATTTGTGGAAGGTGATTCCAGCAGCGGGGGGCGCTGTTAGTAGCTGAAGGCCGATTCACCCTGCTTTTTCTAGTTTATATGACCCTCAAGATCTGAGGGATCTGTTAGGTTTGTATTCAGTGAGCATATCTGTAATGTATTGAGGTTCTAGGCCATTTAGTGATTTTATAGCAATATTATTTTAAATTTAAATCTTTTCTGAATGTAACTGGGAACCAGTGTAACGACCTGAGGACAGGTGTGATGTGCTCTAATTTTCTGCTTCTGGTCAGAATACTGGCAGCAGCATTCTGGATGAGCTGCAACTGTCTGACTGTCTTTTTGGGAAGGCCCATGAGGAGGCCGTTACAGTAATCCATTCTGCTGATGATAAAAGCATGAACAAGTTTTTAAAAGTCCTCACTGGAAACAAAGCCTCTAATTCTTGCAATGTTTTTGAGATGACAGTATGCTGATTTAGTCAGATCTGATTCCAGAATCACACCAAGTTTCTTGACCAGCAGGCATTCAGAATACAACACTTTCGATTGTTTTCATGTGAACAGGCATTGCTTTTCCATGTTTCTGAATGTGTCTGCTTTTAATGCCAATGGCTGGTATCTTCAATAATGTTTATCAAATTAAATCTTTTTGTACACTCTTGATAAGTTTGCTCCAATTTCAGCAACACATTATTAGTCTATCTACTAATAAATTACAGATTGCATCTAGAAAACGACAGCTTCACTAACAGTCAAATGCTCCTCCATTATAATTAATTAATGATCTGTAATTATCCCACATATTTAAACAGATTGTCCACATGTCTGTAGAAACGCTGCTGATTGTTTGGCATTTTACAAAGGACGGAATCTAAATTGCACAACGTTGGGTTTTCACCATCCATTCCCTAATTGACAGAAAAACACAATTTTCCAAGAAATAACGGCGCGTGCTGGAGTTCAGCCACCACGGCGGTTATTAAATACAATTCTAATGGGTAAAAAAACATTTTAACCTTCTCACAGAACACATTGCCATTTCATTCTTCCCCGCTGCTCTCTCAGATATTGAAATATTTGAAAACACATTTGCTCTGAACTGTCTGATTCACCTGGCTCTTCCTGCGGTGATACAGGGATCAATTTGAGCAATTATGAAGCACATGCTCAGATAGCGTGCTTTCATTAAATTCTACATGATCACAAGGACATCTATTCTTATTTGCATGTAGGCAATTATGAAAAAATAATTACGGATTGTTGATTCAAATGCCTTCTCTTGTTTAGCTCCATATCTGATCCACAATAAACATCATCAAGAACAACAGCTTTATTGGCTTTAACGCAGGTACACCATCAAAGCTTGTGTGATTTGTGCTGTCACATTTCTTTTCATATTAAAAATTCTCATAATCAGACTACAGTTATTTTGTTATAGATTACATGATTGCATATTAAAAACCTCATTCAAACGTCAATGCATATTGAAATACTTGTAATCAGACTAAAATAACTTTTTTATGGATTACATATTTAAAATACTCCTAATCAGACTACAGTTCCTTTGTTATGGATTACATATCAAAATACCTGATATCAGACTACAGTTACTTTGTTATGGATTACATAATTACATATTAAAAATACTCATAATCAGACTATAGTTACTTTATGGTTTACATGATTACATATTAAAAATACTCATAATCAGACTATAGTTACTTTATGGTTTACATGATTGCATATTAAAAATACTTATAATCAGACTAAAGTTACT
>CAIGQZ010035043.1:1883128-1902916 GCA_903798205.1 Danio tinwini
CATATCAAAATACTTGTAATCAGACTACAGTTACTTGCTTGTGGATTACATAATTACATATTCTTAAAATAAAATCATAATCATGTTATTTCTGAATTACATTACTACATATTTAACCACTCATATTCAGACTATATTTACTTTTTATGACTAACATGATTTTATATAAACATACTTGTAATCAAACTACAGTTACCTTTTATAGATTGCATATTAAAATACCCATAATCAGACTATAGTTATTTTTATGGGTTACATCAATGCAGAAAATACTCATAATCAGACTACAGTTACTTTACTGATTACATATTAAAATACTCATAATCAGACTACAGTTACTTTTTTATGGAATAAATGAATATATATTAAAAGACTTGTAATCAAACTACGGTTACTTGTTTATGGATTGCATAATTACATATTATTAAAATACTCGTAATCAGATTCTTTCTGAATTACATGATTACATATTAAAACACTCATGATCAGACTACAGATATGGATGAAATTATTACATATTTAAATACTGCTAATCAGACTACATTTTACTTTTTATGAATTAAATGATTATATATTAACATACTTGTAATCAGACTACAGTTATGTTTTAGGGATTGCATATTAAAATACTCATAATCAGACTATAGTTTTTTATGGGTTACATCAATACATAAAATACTCATAATCAGACTACAGTTACTTTACTGATTACATATTAAAATGCTTGTAATCAGACTACAGTTACTTTACTGATTACATATTAAAATGCTTGTAATCAGACTACAGTTACTTTTTATGGATTACATGAATACATAATCAGACTATACAGTTATTTTTATAGATTACATGATTACATAATAAGAATATTCAGAATCAAATTACATTTACTTTTTATATGGATTACATGGTTACATATCATAATACTCGTAATCAGACTACAGTTACTTGTTTATGGATTACATGATTACATGTTAAAATACTTATATACAGACTACAGTTACTTTTTTATGGATTAAATGAATACATAATCAGACTACAGTTACTTTACTGATTACATGATTACATATTAAAATACTTGTAATCAGACTACAGTTACTTTTTATGGATTACATGAATACATAATCAGACTACAGTTATTTTTTATTGATTATATGATTACATATTAAGAATATACATAATCAGACTACACCTACTCTTTATATGGGTTACATATTTACAAACTAAAATACTCATAAACAGACTATAGTTACTTTTTTGAATTATATTATTACATATTAATCAGACTACATTTACTTTAAATAAATTATTTGGCTACATATGAAAATACTCGTAATCAGACTACAGTTACTTGTTTATGGATTACATGATTACATGTTAAAATACTTACTGTATAATCAGACTACAGTTACTTTTTATAGATTATATGATTACATATTAAGAATATACGTAATCAGACTACACCTATTTTTTATATGGGTTAATATATTTACAAATTAAAATACTCGTAATCCTTCTTAAAGCATACAGCAGGGCTATTCAATTACTTTGTCATGGGGGCCAGTTCATGAAAAGCTTCCCAAACGAAGGGCTGGAGAGATATGACTTGCAATATAAGTGATGACACAACAGCATATAAGAGCCCATATGCTGTATTTTTGCTCCTTCACCCACGTTGTATTTTTTTTACATTAAAATGTTTAAATATTGTATTTTGAAACTACAGAACATCACTGCATTGTACAATAGACTTTTTTACAAACATTCAAATGTTGTATTTCAGAGCACAACAAAAGCAGTGCATTGCTTAAGTAGGCTTCTTCTACATTCAGACACATTCATATGTTATGTTTTGAACTGCATGACAATATGGATGCAACAATTATAGAGTTTGGTTGTACGTTTATATAGTCTGAAGAATAATCATGGTTTCACGTCTAATGTAAATTTGAGCTTTATATTAGCTAGATTTAGAACTGGACATCCCTAATACTAAACATTTAAAAGGCATTTTCATTATCAATAGTTTTTATGCTGTAGGTTTTTCTGTGCTTAAAGGGCTACACAATTATGTGTGTGTTTATAAAGAAGAAGAAAGAAAATATTATAAAAGTGGTTATAAGGATCGGCGCCAATATTTATATTAACTGTTGTTATCATCTGCGTTCATACATAATCATTTTAATAATAATTCGTCTAACATATCAACTGTTTACATTGCACTGAAAGGCACGCACAACTTTCACAGCTACAGCATGAGATGTTTTCTACTGTGTGCGCCCGGAAAGCCACTAGTGCGTTGCTCCGCTTGCACCCGCATATTGGCATCTATTCTCACATTAGAAATAACAAACTTGCACGCAGTAAATACGAGATATGGGAACGGCCCGCTGCAGCTGCTATAGTTAATCCGGTGTGCGTGCTATTAGCCTGGGTGTACAAGCTCAGAACTTTCAAAACTATAGCGCACAGTTGGCAACTTGGCAGAACTTGGCATTTCACTCCATGCAACAGAAATACGGCTTAGAGAAGCCTTTACGATTAATTAACGATTAATTACGATTAACCGTGACGAATTAAAGCGCACCTAATGGTAAAATCGGCTAATCGTTGCATCCCTAATATCGATATAAGTGCATTGTACAAAAGGGAAAAGGCCTTTTCTACAAACAAATTGAAATGTTTTCGGCTGCTCTCGCCACTTGTTTAATGTCAGGTGACTTACGCTCTGAGCAACTCGTGCTGTATTGAACAGACGCACGTCACTTCATAACTATAGCGGCCGTTTTTCGACTGAACTAAATTTATTTTTGATGTCTTGGTCACACTATTTGGAGGGCCGGAACAAATTGCCTCGAGGGCCGGGTTCGGCCCGCGGGCCGCCAATTGAAGCCCTGGCATACAGGCATTCAGGATTCAGGCATCAGCTTTTAAACACACGTGACACATGTAGAGCAAAGTGTACTGAAAGTCTCCGGATGGTCCTTTTTTTGCCTCCCAGATGACATATGGAAACCGGAAAAGTGTTTTCAGCACATATGACTCTGTCTACTGAAATGTCTGTATTGTAAATGGGGTCATGCTCTGAATGTGTAAAGGAAGGCCACGCGGAGGCCAGCTACACAGTTTTTTTTTCAGCTTTTGGCATTTGTCCTACTGTCTTCTGTGACTGGGCTCTGTAATTGGTTGCAGCTTTGCAAAGAAATATGGGAAACTGTCTTGCACTAGTCACATCATAAAGCACACGGGACTGCCAGCATTTAGCTAGACTTCCTCCAACCAGAGATATCAGGGCTCTAAATGTGTCAGGAATATAAATATATATATATAAACGTAAGTTGAGGGTATCAGCAATCCAGATCTAAATGCCACTCAAACTCAGTGTAACATGAACAGTGACACAGCAAAGAGGCTGCCTGTCAGATTCTCCTTTGCTGCCGTGTGTCGCTATGCTGCAGCTCAGCGTTTGATTGGCTGACAGCAGGAAAATGGGTCACGTATTCCAAGGTTATTGTGTTTTTATCACTCGCAAGTGGTCTGTACATATTCATCCACTGAAATGGGTCAGAAAATTACTGAAATTGTTGATGCATTTGAGGTTGAAATGGAAATAAAGAATAAATGAGTCTGAATGCTCCTTTTACAGTGAAGACAAGCATAGGTTTGCATCAGCAAGAACTAGTTGTGCACCACCATGTCAAAGAATGGCATAAATGAAGCAACTGAAATGGGAAATGTGAGCATTGGGGCATTAAAATTGGCCATGCGGTCAGTGCACAGCACACCAAACAAAATCATTTTCGTTAGCACTGATTGTTGATGTCAAACCTGTGTCTATATCTGTATGTCTCTCTGTTTCTCAGTTTATGTGTGTGTTATTATTCAGAAGTTTGAGGACAGTAGGGAGGTTTTAAATGCATTTAATTTCAATGAAAATAAGAAGTAAAAAGTAGATTTATTTTTAAATATTTCACAACAGAATTGATTTATTCATTTGTAGAATTTAATGCTTCATTACCTAACACTCGTTTGTGTTCTGACCACATGTGCTTGGTTGTACACTACATCAATAAAGTGTTTAGACTTCAAAAACACCGTTGTAATACCTTGAGCCCCTAAACATTGTTCTGTTTTTTCTACAAGAGGAAAACGCGAATTACTTTCAAACACGTAAAATATAGTCTGTGTTAGCAAATGCAAGACTATTGATGAAATCCAGGCAAAAAAAACGCTTCAGATGACTTCAGATGATTTCCACCTGGGAGTACTCATCTCGAGACCCTCAGACTATGCAGTGCCACTGATGCGATCCAAGACCAGCGACGAGACGATCCCAAGGTTCCCGGACCAGGCCGTATCCTGAGCTGCTGCTGTGGTGGTCATGATGGAGAGCATAAGACTGATTCCTGTGATGCTCCAAGGACAGACGTGTCTTCGCGGAGGTCCAGCTACTGCGCCTAGACTGCAGCTCTGAACTAGATGTTTGGCCATAGGAGAAATGGTCGTGCCCAACTGAGCCTGGTTTCTCTCGAGGTTTTTTAAATTCTTCACTTTCGCCAATTGGTGAAGTTTTTTCCTCGCCGCTGTCGCCACTGGCTTGCATGGTTCGGGATCTGTAGAGCTGCGCATCGATGGAATTGCTCCACAGTGTTTGGACTCTCAGTAGTGATTATTAACCCACACTGAACTGAGCTAAACTGAACTTAAACACTGAAAACTGAACTGACACCGTTTCAATTCACTATAAACTTCCATGTGAAGCTGCTTTGACACAATCTACATTGTATAAGCGCTATACAAATAAAGATGAATTGAATTGAATGAATTGAATGACTGTTTTATAGCCTACAGCTAATCAATCTGTCAGATTATAGAGTGCATTACAGCTCTAAAGAACATTATAAATGATAAATGATCTTATAAAAAACAAATACATTTATAGAGATGGTACATAAGTATATCATTTCACTCAAATGGGAAATGGAGGCCACGTGAATGGTTTGTGAGCACAATTAAGTGCACACAGCATGCCATATCATCTAATAATTGTAAGAAATAATTTCAAAAGGCAACTGACTGTGTAAAAAAAACATTAAACAAAAATATAATGAATATGCAGAGATCAGCGGCTAATCCGCTGAGGTGAAGTGATGACGTCTAGCAAGAGCTAGCTGTCACTCAAGTGGCCACGCCCTTAATTATGCAGACTTAATATAACCTAATATAAAGGAAATGGAAGAGTTATAACAAAATTCACCCCCTCACAGTTGTCATGAACCAAAATCGTTATTTGTACCAGGCTGTAAGCACCTTTTTCTGCTGTAAAGCTGGCCGTTTTAACAGTGGGCTCAATAGAAATTTGCTCCATATGGAGCCAGGACTAGCGGAATTTTAATGAATTGCAGTTTCAACTACTTTGGTATGGGCTTCCCGAGGTAGAGCGTGAGGTTGCCGCTTGGGTTTACCTGAGGTGATCATGGTCTGTTTTCTGTTGTTCAGCTGCAAGAAATAAAAGCCGTTTTTAAAATATAAATGTCAGGTGTTGGTTAGGACTAAACCTACTTTTAATATGTAAAATATTCATTTTATCGTGTGCCATTGCTTTTAGTTACAACACGGTTTAAATCAGCCTTAAATCAGCCTTTAGCCTCGATAGTTTATGTCGGTAATTGGTAACCTGCGCTTGCGTGTGCTTTGAACCAGGCGTGCAATACCTAGTTCAAACTTTAAAGTCTAATTGATATTTAGAATCTCATAATGGAAGCCAGATCAATTACTTCCCAGCTCAGGATGAAGGAGAATGAAGAGGAAGATATTATGCAAGTGATTATTAATGAGGAGTTATAAAAGTGTGGTGAAGTTTGGACAAACACCTCTGCTGTGTCCACTGATGTGGGCCATAATGGAGATGATGATGATGATGATGATGATGATGATGAAGATGGTAAAAATTATAATGATGATGAAGATGAAGATGATGATGGCGAGGCTGGCATATTTCTGGAGGGCATTAGTGAATAACATTAGTCTGTAACTGTGTGAGGTGGGCATGAGACAAAAAGAGGAAATAACCCATTTTATGACCTGTGTGTCTATGTGTGTGTGTGTGTGTGTGTGTGTGTGTGTGTGTGTGTGTGTGTGTATGTGTGTGTGTGTATGTGTGTGTGTGTGTGTGTGTGTGTGTGAGTTTTTTTTTTTTTTTAAAGGTAAGAGTGTGATGAATCATAGGTGAAAAGGGAAGCCAATAATAACGTCCAGAACAACATGATAACAGATTATGGTGGAAATAACTGTAGATGGGAAGACCTGTTCCCCTTTCTGCCTTTTTATGAGCAGAGCTGTGTGTGTGTCCACTCTTCTGCTTGCAGGGAAATATCATGCAGCTCTTGTAACAAAGAACATTTAAATTGGAGAGGGAGAAAGAGACTTCTTTTGTGTTATGATAATTTTTCTGTTAAAGGTATAGTGTGTCGTTCGTTTTCTGCAACCATCATCAATCGGCTTAGTCACTGATTTATCAGAGGTTGCCACAGCGGAATGAACCACCAACTATTCCAGCATACTCTATATATATATATATATATACATGATGTTTACCGGGCACACATGATTATGCATTTGTGTAGTATCAGTTGTTCTTAAATGTATTCGTACATTTAGAATAATTTTATTTATAAAGGTTTTGATGAATCATGATATATTCATTAACACGTCCGCATGCACATTTCACACATACATTTGTCCATATGCAGTGTTAGGCCCAATCCCAATTCTATTTTTGTACCCCTTCCCCTTGGCCCTTAAAACAGAGTGTGAAGGGGAAGGGCTTCGAAATTCACCCCTTAGAATTGGGACAGCACTACAGCACCTGTACACGTTATCAGATGTCATCGCGATCTCTTGCTTCACATGAGATCAGACGATGGCGACTGCTGTAGTTATTCCAGTTGTGTTATTTTTTCGTATTTATCTTCAGGAAATCACTGAAGGCACATATTGTGTTATCATAATGATCTAATGTGGTAATAAGATCGTAACTATACTGTGCATTTACACCGTGGCCATATTCATGTAGGCACAAGAAAACAACACTAACATTATAGCAGACACTGTAAAAAGCTCATTCTAGACTTTACTGACAGGGTATTCGAGTGTCATCGAGTGTCAGAATGTTGTGGGACTGCTGTACAGGTGTTATGATTAGAGATTATAGATCGCCAAATTTAGCGTTTTTTATTTTAGCGTTTATTTTTAAAGAGTAACGTTAAAACATGATTGCGGTTATGAATATATTAAAGCATGTTTGTTTGTTGTAAAAATCCATAATAATGACAAAAATACTAATTTTGTGGCTCTCCTTACTTCCAGGTGTAACTATTCTGTCGCTGTAGCTGGTGTATTCTGAGAAATTTTCTTACCCCTTGGTTTCGAGTGTGGTCCTGTAAAATCTTTGTTCGAAGGGCTATCTACCCCTTCCCCTTAGCCCTACGCCTTCAAGCTAAAGAGAATTTGGAAACATACCCCTTGTTTTGCACATTCCCGTGAAGGGGTAAGGGGAAGGGCTAAGGGGTAGAATTGGGATTGGACCTTAGTGAATAAGACCCAATATTTTGGCTTGTCTAGAAAATGCTTCTTAATTTAAGGATTTTCAATTATTTGGACTAGAAACAAGACTAAAACTCCAAGTAAGAGAAGCATTTTTTTTGCAGTTTACCGCTGCTTCTCTCTCAGTAAAGCACCTCCAGAATAACGGCTTATTTAGGGATGTTCTCCAGGCCCTATCAGCATCTCTCTCTCCGTCACTCTTTAGCTTTGAAATCCTCACATCTAATATTCCCTGTTGAGCCTCGTGCCACACACAGATGCACATATGAGCACAGCGTGTGAGTTTCCGTTGCTAAAGACCCTGTAGCTCTGCTCCAGAATCCTGCTTTCATAGGCTGGATCTTCAGGCATCAGACGCGCTCTCCCATTGAGATGACTGTTTTAAGATGTTGGCTTGGCTTCTTAATTATGTGGCCTGATAACATATTTTTTTTTCTCGTCCGATTTCTGAGGCAACACAGCATGAGTCTAAACCTGAGGAGGAAAACCTCGAAATGCACTGCGACAAGCTAATTGAAAAAAACTAAAAACTGGTTCAAAGATTAAACAACATTTACTAAAGAACAGATGAGTTATGTTTTAAGGCCCAATCCCAATTCTACCCCTTAGCCCTTCCCCTTACCCCAATCCTTCGTTTTGCACGTTCCCGTAAAGGGTGTCCCAATTGTCTTTAGCTTGAAGGCGTAGGGCTAAGGGCAAGAGGTAGATAGCCCTTCGACTAAGGTTTTTCAGAACACCCTGTCAGAACAGTCTAGTGGCTGAGAATGAGCTTTTTACAGTGTCTGCTATAATGTTAGTGTTGTTTTTTGTGTGTTTACATGGATGAATATGGCCACGGTGTAAATGCGCAGTATAGTTACGATCTTATTACCACATTAGATCGTTATGATAACATAATATATGCCTTCAGTGATTTCCTGAAGATAAATACCAAACAATAACACAAATGGAATAACTACAACAGTTCCTATGGTCTGATCTCATATGAAGCAAGAGATCGCAATGACATCTGATGACGTGTGCAGGTGCTGGAGTGCTGTCCCAATTCTTATGGGCAGTTTTCACTGAGTGGTATGGTGCAGGTCGCTTTTATGGCCGTTTCCACTGTCAAAAGGCTTACCGAACCATAGCGTACCCCTTTTTCGGAACCCTTTTGAAAAGGTACCAAACACGATAAGGGGTACCAAAAGGCGATCTAGACGCGCAACTGAATGTTATTGGTTTACAGAGATACGTCATGAGCTCATGCAACAAGCCAGAATGAAAACAAAGAAGCCGCCATGTTTTTTCATAACAGCCGAGAGACTATATATACATATAATAACATATAATAATGAGCCCTGTTCGATCTGGGCTCAAATGAACCTTGTTGTCATCTTGATGAACAGCCACAAAGCCAAAAAGTAGAGCAGATTTTACCCTGTGCCCCGTAGTTTTTTACGAGCCAGTCTGAAGCGCGAGCGGTTTCTATCTCTTGCTTGTGCTCGCCGCGCGTCTATATTTGAAATAACGAACCTCTTGAGCTGATAATAATAACGTGCGCTTGATTATTGACATGCTTTTGAAACCTGATCCTGTCAGAAACTGACAAACGCGAGAGTGACGTGCGAAAAAACACATTATGTGCAAAAAAGCCCATTCTTTTTTCAGCAAACGTGAACAGACTGCCATGTTTAACTATTATTATCACCTTTTGGATTATTATAAACTCAGAATGAGGGAATTACTCTTTAACAAGAGGCTACACGTGCTGCTGAAGATAAGACGCATTTAATCATGAGAGGTTTGCTGACTATGGGCTCTATTTCGTGTTGTTTTGAACCTAAATAAGGACTAAATGTCTGCTGTGTGTAGTTTATCTGTAAGTGGTAACATATCGGAGACTGTAATGGTCTGTATGTGTTTATATATGTTGCATTTATTTATTTATTTATTATAATTGCAGACGTTACGGTAGGCTATTTCACACTGTCATTAACCTGCAGTTATAATCAAATCATGTTCATAGTAAAGTTAGTAAAAAACATTTATACAGAAGTATTTATGTGTATAAAGCATCTGTGTTGTGAGAAGTGCTTCTCATATGATATGTGAGCGACCCCTACAGCATTACTGTAGACATTTTCTCAAGCAAAAATGACATCGACTGCAACTTTCTGTCGTACACTATGCCCACCAAAAAAATACCATTGGTACTTTTTTAGCATTGGAAATGCAAGCCTGATAAAGGTGACCCGTATCAACCCGTACCGTTCTGTACCAGTCAGTGGAAACGAGCCATTAGGGTTAATTTTGAAGCCCTTCCCCTTCACACTCATTTTTAAGGGCCAAGGGGAAGAGGTAGGGGTAAAAAAAAAGTATTGGGATTGGGCCTAAATGTTTTCAAAGGAAAATGGTTTTGTTTTGCTTATCATTGCTGCATTTATTTAATAAATATTTCATGAAAACACTATATAATATTTCTTTAAATACAATATAAAAAAAGGCTGGGTCCCGCACAATTCCTTCATGTTGTCTCAACACAAATTGATTATTCATTCATTTATTTTCCTGCAGCTTAGTCTCTTATTTGCTTTGCGTAGCAGATGCCCTTCCAGCTGCAACTCAGTACTGGAAAACACCCATACACTCTCACATTCACACACATACACTACGGCCAATTTAGTTTACCCAACTCACCTATAGCGCACGTGATTGGACCAACGCAATCTCACGGCAATTCGTAACTTTTTGATTTACTGGCTAATTCGTATGAATTCGTTGTCATGATTCCGCCAATCTGGTCTTGTTATTAATTCTTGTTTTGGTGGCGGAGTCCTGACACTACTCCTGTCATGTTTTGTCATTTTGCGTGTCTCTGTATGAGCGCCAGTCGTGGGCGCGCTTGGACCCTGCGCATTTCCGCTCGATGCGGGCGCGTAGGGTTTGGGCGTGTTTACGATTGTGCGCTCTCGTCCGGGTGTTTCTGTTTGTCTGTTTGCAGCGTGCTGTTTCAGTCCCAGCGTCTCTGTCTAGTTGGGTTCGGTTTCGGTCGGCGCTGGGATGAAGCATGCGTGTGTGAGTACACGGTGAGTGTTTTCATTCATTGTGTGCTCGTGTCTCGCGTTCAGTCTTCTGTTGGTGTTATGTTAGCACGTGACGCATGTTTACATGCGCCGTGTGCTTGTGTGTCTGTTGTGTCATGTGCTCGCCAGTCTATTGTCTAGCCCCATCCTTCTTGTTAACTCATTATTATTTCATTTGGTTCACCTGTTTGTGTATTGATTTACTACCGCTTATAATCTCCTCATGTCTGCTGTCCTGTGCCAGTTCGTCT
Source organism: Danio tinwini (assembly GCA_903798205.1). Classification (NCBI taxonomy): domain Eukaryota; kingdom Metazoa; phylum Chordata; class Actinopteri; order Cypriniformes; family Danionidae; genus Danio; species Danio tinwini. The sequence continues at coordinate 1,894,047 of CAIGQZ010035043.1, forward strand.
TCGTTACTCTTCGTTACTATCCATGTCTCAGCTTTGCTTGTCATCCTCGTCCTGATGTGGTCCAGTCCTGATCCCTGCAAGCCTGCCCAGTCCAGTTTGTTTTGTTTGTTTATTATTTTTTTGATTAGTGTTTTTCCCCCTCTGGGTTGTTTGCTTTTCCCTTTTTGTTTTATTTTATTGTTAATAAATATCCCTTACTCTGCACCTGAGTCCTCGCTCCTTTTTCCTCTAACCCGAACGTGACATTCGTACAATCTAATTCGTACAAATAGCTACAATTTGCTCATCACCCAATGACGGTTGGGGTTAGGGGTGGTGTTAGGTGCCACGCCTCCTTTTTAAAATCGTACATTTTCGTACGACTGAACTCGTACGAATTAGCCACTAAACTGACAAAACGTAAAATACTTGCGTTTCCTCGTGAGATCAGGCTGGTTTGGACTGTGGGGGGAAACAAGAGCACCCGAAGGGAACCCACGGCAACACTGTGAGAACATGCAAACTCCACACAGAAATGCCAACTGACTCAGCTGAGAATTTAACCAGTGACCTTCTTGCTGTGAGATGACAGTGCTAACCACTGAGCCACCGTGCCACCCTGTATGATTATGTTTTTTTAATGTAACACCGTGGTCCTCGTGGGTAGGAGTTTTCTTGATCTCTGCTCCAACAACTTTTGATGTTGAAAATCTTTTACTCACTGTATAAGTCGACAGCATTTTTTTATGTTACCTCATTTTAATAAGTTAATCCTGTTTCAACTCAATTTTTACAGTCATACAAAGAGTTACTAAATATTTTTAGTTAGTTTGATTGATGTACATTGAGATGACTAGAAAAACTCATTTGATTTAACTAAAAAAATTAGGGAGGTGACTGTTACCACTGTCGCCTCACAGCAAGAAGGTCACTAGTTCGATTCCTGGCTGGGCCAGTTGGCATTTCTTTGTTGAGTTTGCATGTTCTGCCCGCGTTGGTGTGGGTTTCCTCCGGGTGCTCCAGTTTCCCCCACAGTCCAAATACATGCGCTATAGGGGAATTAAATAAACTAAATTGGCTGTAGTGTATGTGTGTGAATGAGTGTGTATGGATGTTTCCCTGTACCGGGTTGCAGCTGGAAGGGCATTCAATGTATATAACATATGCTGGGATAGTTGGTGGTTCATTCCCCTGTGGCAACCCCTGATGAATTAAGGGACTAAGCCGAAAGAACATGAATGAATGAATGAATAAAAAAAATAGGGCATCAATCATTTCTTTACAGTGTTCACATTTTAATTCTTTGGAATAATATATTATACAAGAAAAAACAATAGTATAAATTATTAATTACAAAATAATAATATCAGCAGCTCATAACTGGGTTTTTATATACTTTGATTTGCTGCATAATCAAACCAGGCAAAATATTGTTTCACACTACTAAAGCAGTCAATATTAGTCTCATTGCTGAATATTTTGACATCGAAAGTGTAAAGAGATCCTGTAATGCAATTGAATTAAATGTAATTTTAGATAATATTTTAGATTTTATTAGATTATGCATTACAACTTATTTTTCACTTTAGAAATACTTGTATATATACAGTTGAAGTCAGAATTATTATTAAATATTAAATAATATTTGACTAGATATTTTTCAAGACACTTCAATACAGCTTAAAGCCACATTTAAAGACTTAACTAGGGTAATTAGGTTAACTAGGCAGGTTAGAGTAATTAGGCAAGTTATTGTATAATAATGGTTTGTTCTGTAGACTGTTGAAAAATAAATAGCTTAAAGGGGCTAATATTATTGACCTTAAATTGTTTTTAAAAAAATTGAAAACTGCTTTTATTCTAGCCGAAATAAAACAAATAAGACTTTCCCCATAAGAAAAAATATTATCAGACATACTGTGAAGACGTCCTTACTCTGTTAAACATCATTTGGGAAATATTTTAAAAAGAAAAGAAATTCAAAGGGGGGCTAATATTACTGACTTCAACTGTATACTGTAGCTACATTTATATTTTAGGAAGGAACTCTCTTGCAAGGCGTTTAAAGGTTTGAAAATTACAGTACACTGTGTTCATTTACAGTTAAGGGAACAATTATTAGAAGAGATATTTAACGGAGCAAGAAACATTTTTATAGTATTTCTGGTAATACTTTTTTCTACTGGAAAAAGTCTTATTTGTTTGTTTTAGCTAGAATAGAAGCAGTTTTTTTTTTTCATTTTAAGCTCAATATTATCAGCCCTCTTAACCAATATTTGCTTTTGATTGTAGAACAGGTTGCAGTGGCACAGTGGGTAGCTTGCTTACAGCAAGAAGGTCGCTGTTTATGTTGGCGTGGGTTTCCTCCGGGTGCTTCGGTTTCCCCCACAAGTCCAAAGACATGCGCTATAGGGGAATTGGGTAAGCTAAATTGTCCTTGGTGTATGTGTGTAAGTTAGAGTGTATGGGTGTTTCCCAGTGATGGGTTGCAGCTGGAAGGGCATCCTCTGCATATATGCTGGATAAGTTAACAGTTCATTTTGCTGTGCCGAGTCCGGCAACCCCTGATGAATAAAGGAACTAAGCTGAATGAATAAAAAAAATAGGGCATCAATCATTTCTTTACAGTGTTCACATTTTAGTACTTTGAAATAAAATATTATACAAAACAAAACAATAATAGAAATTATTCATTACAAAATAATAATATATGCAGCTCATAACTGGGTTTTTATATACTTTGATTTGCTGCATAATCAAACCAGGCAAAATATTGTTTCACAGTACTAAAGATGTCAATATTCAATGCACTCCTACGTCAATTCGTAACTTTTTGATTTAGTGGCCAATTCGTATGAATTCGTACGATTTAATCCGTACAAATTAGTACGATTTGCTCATCACCCAATGACGGTTGGGGTTACGGGTAGGCATGGGACGATAACCGTTTTCAAGGTATACCGCGGTATGTAAAAGTCAAGGTTTTAAAACCGTCAACATTTTCTGCTATACCGTTCCTAAGGTATGTGTACATTTTTTTATTTACTTTTTTTTGTTAGTTTTTTAGGACAATAGTATCTCCAGCAGAAAAGAACTCCAAAGATGCCGTTTTATATGGTAAAAAAATCTGTTTTTGAAACAAATGAAGACAGCAGAAGTCTATAATTCATTTAGCCTGACATGTTTACTGTTCTAAAATATTTTAAATGTTTCTCAAAATAAAATACATTGCGCTCAATAGGGAAAAAGTTTTTGTTTTTTTACCCAGACATTTAAAAAATAAAATTTTTAGAGCAGTAATCACAATACCGTGATACCGTAAAACCGTGATATTTTTATCCAAGGTTATCATACCATCAGAATCTTATACCAGCCCATGCCTAGTTACCGGTGGGGGTAGGTGCCACACCTCCTTTTAAAATCGTACATTGTCGTATGATTGAACTTGTACGAATTCTTACTAATTAGCCACTAAACTGACAAAACGTAAAATACTTAACGTTTCCTCGAATATTTTGACATCAAAAGTGTAAAGAGATCCTATAATGCAATTTAATTAAATGTGATTTTAGATAATATTTTAGATTTTTATTAGATTATGCATTACAATTTATTTTTCACTCTAGAAATGCATGTATATATGTACACATACATATACTGTAGCTACATTTATATTTAAGAAAGAAAGTCTCTTTGCTAGGAGTTTAAAGGTTTGAAAATTACAGTACACTCATTTACAGTTGAGGGAAAAATTATTATAACTTAATTATTATAAAATGATTATATATTATGAGCCTCGGCTGGGTCATTTGGCATTTCTGTGTGGAGTTTGCATGTTTGGCGTGGGTTTTCTCCGGGTGCTCCCCACAGTCAAATCACATGTGCTGTAGGTGAATTAGATAAGCTAACTTGTCCTTAGTGTGATGGGTGTAAGTAAGTGTATGTGTGTTTCCCAGTGATGGGTTGCATCTGTAAGGGCGTCCGCTGCCTAAAACATATGCTGGATAAGTTAATGGTTCATTCCGCCGTGGCGACCCCTGATTAATAAAGGCACTAAGCCGAAAAGAAAATGAATGAATGTCTATAGAACAAACCCACTGTTATACAATGACTTGCCTAATTACACTCATTTTAACCTAATTAACATAGTCAAGCCTTTAAATATCACTTTAAGCTAAACTCTAGTATTTTGAAAAATATTATGTGCTGTCATCATGGTGAAGATAAATGAAATCAGTTATTAGAAATGATAAAAGAATAAAATAAAAATGAACAGGAGAGCTAATAATTCTGACTTCAATAACTGTATGTGTTTAAAAAGCACCAAACTAAAAGATGAAGATACATTTCTAAACCTCTTATTAGTTATTAGTCGCATAACATGTAGGACTGGCTCAGAAACCTGATGACAGATTTCAAATCACTTCCATAAATCAAACCAAAGACAGCAAACTGAGCATGTCCAGCAGGTCTGATGCACCGCTCAGTATTTCACCTTTACATGTGCAGCGTTCTCTTCTTAATTCACTTTTGTCCTTAATTGTATTCCCATGAATTTCACTTTATTCTCATCCAATAAATCAAAATCCACAGATTTCAATTTCAGCTTAAGAGAGACTGTGCATAGTTACACTCCATTTCCCTATTCTCATCACACTCTTCTCACAGCGAGACTCGTAAATTAAATCAACTCTGAGTGGGCCGAGGCTATTTTTACCTCTATCATGAGACCACCAGTCAATCTAGAGGACGAGGATGCTTCTACACAAGACATACAGTTGAAGTCACAATTATTCGCCCTCCTGTGAATTTTATTTTCCTTTTCATATATTTCCCAAATGATGTTTAACAGATTCAGGAATTTTTCACAGTATGTCTGATAATATTTTTTCTTCTGGAGAAAGTCTTATTTGTTTTATACGGAAGCCCTGAACCGCAAGGTGAAAAAAAAAAGCAATCTTGGTGGCGAGGAAAAAAAGAGAAAACTTATCTCGTTATAACGACATAATTAAGTCGTTATTTTGACATAATATCTCGTTATAATGACATAACGACTGCAGTGTTTCACAAACTTTTACTGCTAGTTATGAGTTACATTTAATGTCAAAAGATTATTCTGGAACAACAAGTGAACAAATCAGTGCCTATTTGAAAGAATATGCCTGGTAAATTCCGATAATTACGCTCTATAACTTCGGAACCTTAAAGATTTTACTTAAAGCATGCACATTGGCCTGTTCCTAGTCTTATTCTGCCATCTTGTGGCTCATACAGAAATAACAACTTAATTATGACGAACTAACAACTTAATTATGTTGAAATAACGACTTAATTATGTCGTTATAACGAGATATTATGCTGTTATAACGAGATATTATGTTGTTATAATGAGATATGTCGTTATAACAATATATGTCGTTATAACAAGATGTTATGTAGAAATAACGACTTAATTATGTCGTAATAATGAGATATGTTGTTATAATGATATATTATATATTATATCTCAGGATGGCGCCGCGGATGGCTGCCTCGGTGTGGAGCTCTTCAGTGTTTGCACTATTTCTGTTAGTCTGTCCTGTTTTATGTTTATCAAACACGATCAGTTATACCAGGGATGAGCTGCTGAACATTCGGCAGTGCACACCAACTAATCACCAACTGGATTTTGATTTCTCTGGCGTTTTGCGGAACATTGTCATCGGCGGAGCAGCTGCTTTGTGGAAGAAATACAAGACCCGGCGGCAAGGAAAAAGAGCTGGCGCGCTCGTCAGGCTGAGACAGCGCGGCTTCAGAACAGCGCTGCCTAGCATCCATCTAGCGAATCTCCGCTCGCTTCCTAACAAAATGGACGAACTACTTCTGCTCTCACACGAAAACAAGAACTTTAACAACTCTGCTGCGCTGTGTTTCACAGAAACCTGGCTGAACAAAGCCATTCCGGACAGCGCATTACACTTACCGGACTTTCAGCTGTACAGAGCAGATCGCGATACGGAGTCAACGGGCAAAACACGCGGTGGTGGGACATGCTTTTACATCAACAGGAGATGGTGTACGGATGTAACTGTGTTAAAGAAGATGTGCTGTCCTGATGTGGAAGCGCTTTTCATTAACTGTAAGCCGTTTTATGCACCGCGGGAGTTCTCCTCGTTCATTCTCGTCTGTGTTTACATTCCACCACAAGCACACGTGAGGACTGCGTTACAACAGCTGTCTGATCTGATCACAGAGACTGAACAACGACACCCGGACTCTGCTTTTATCATTCTCGGTGACTTTAATCAGGCAAAACTCACACACGAGCTGCCTAAATTCAAACAGCACATCACATGCCCCACCAGAGACAATAACATTTTGGATCATTGCTACACCACAATAAAGGATGCATATCGCTCTGTCGCCAGAGCAGCTTTAGGACTCTCCGACCACTGCCTGGTTCATCTTATACCAACTTACAGGCAAAAACTTAAAACTACTAAGCCAGTATTAAGGACTGTTAAGAGATGGACCAACGACACAGAGCAGGTCTTACAAGCCTGTTTTGAATGCACTGATTGGAGTGTTTTTGAAGCTGCATCCACCAACCTAGACGAGCTCACAGAGACTGTAACATCATACATCAGTTTCTGTGAGGAGTTGTGCATCCCTACCAGGACCTACTTATCATTTAACAATGATAAACCATGGTTTACACCAAAACTTAGACAGCTTCGTCATGAAAAAGAGGATGCCTACAGGAGCGGGGACAGGATTTTATACAATCAGGCCAAGAACACACTGACAAAGGAGATTGGTGTGGCCAAGTAAAGCTATGCCAAAAAGCTGCAAAACCAGTTTTCTGCCAACGACCCTGCATCAGTATGGAAAGGCCTGAAAGACATCACAAATTATAAAACGCCATCCCCCAGTATCGACTGCAACAAACATCTTGCAAACGAGCTGAATATCTTCTATTGTAGATTTGACACCTCAGACCAGACACCTCACACCCACCCGGATCATCTCCCTACACAGCCATCAACACCTCCAGCCATCTCCCTCTCACCCCCTGCACTTCAGATCAGTGAGGATAATGAGCATCAGATCCTCAGTAAACAGCCATCAACACCTCCAGCCATCTCCTTCTCCACCCCGGCACTTCAGATCAGTGAAGATAATGTGCGTCAGATCTTCAGTAAACAGAGGAGAAGAAAAGCACCAGGTCCAGATGGTGTTTCACCAGCCTGTCTGAAAACTTGTGCGGACCAACTGGCTCCCATTTTCACACAGATCTTCAACAGATCACTGGAACAGCGCAAAGTTCCATCCTGCTTCAAATGCTCCACCATCATCCCAATACCAAAGAAACCAAAGATCACAGGACTCAATGACTACAGACCTGTTGCCTTAACATCTGTGGCCATGAAGTCATTCGAAAGACTGGTGCTAGCTTATCTGAAGGACATCACTGGACCTTTGCTGGACCCCCTGCAGTTTGCCTATAGAGCAAACCGGTCTGTGGATGATGCAGTCAACATGGGACTGCATTATATCCTAGAACATCTGGACAAACCAGGGAACTATGCAAGGATACTGTTTGTGGACTTCAGTTCTGCCTTTAACACCATCGTCCCATCACTGCTCGAGAACAAACTGACCCAGCTGTCTGTCCCTAGCTCTGTCTGTCAATGGATCACCAGCTTTCTGACAGATAGACAACAGCTAGTCAGAATGGGCAAAATCACATCCGACAGCCGCACCATCAGCACTGGTGCCCCCCAGGGATGTGTTCTCTCCCCACTGCTCTTCTCCCTGTACACAAACGACTGCACTGCAAAAGACCCCTCCATTAAGCTCTTGAAGTTTGCGGATGACACTACTGTTATCGGCCTCATCCGGAACGGTGACGAGTCTGCATACAGACAGGAGGTGGAGCGGCTGGCTTTATGGTGCAGATACAACAACCTGGAGCTGAACACGCTCAAAACAGTGGAGATGATAGTGGACTTTAGGAGAAACCCCCCTGCACTCCCCCCACTCACCATCATGAACAGCACTGTGGCTGCAGTAGAGTCATTCAGGTTCCTGGGCACCACCATCTCTCAGGATCTGAAGTGGGACATTCACATAGACTCCATTGTAAAGAAAGCCCAGCAGAGACTGTTCTTCCTTCGTCAGCTGAGAAAGTTCAACCTGCCACAGGAGCTGCTCGTACAGTTCTACTCAGCTGTCATCCAATCCATCCTCTGCACTTCAATCACCGTCTGGTTCAGCTCAGCTGCCAAAACCGACCTCCGTAGACTACAGCGAATAGTCCGGACTGCTGAACGAATCACTGGCACTACCCTTCCCACACTTCAAGAACTGTACTCTTCCAGAGTGAGTAAAAGGGCTCGTAAAATCACTCTGGACGCCTCACACCCAGCACACTACCTGTTCGAACTGTTACCGTCTGGTCGGCGCTACAGAGCACCAAGCACAAAAACAGATAGACACAGGAAAAGTTTCTTTCCTCAGGCCATCTACCTCATGAACAGTTAAATATTCCCCTACTGTGCAATAAACGTGCAATACTTTCTCATACGCACTTGTACACAGCACCTTATAACCTGTATATTTACAACATATCTGTACATACATTCAACATCCAGATCTTTTTGACTGACTGCATCTCTGTTTAATGTTTATTGCCTTTTCTTTTCTTGTATTTAATTTTGTGTTGTCACTCGTCACTTTATGTACACTGAAAGCTTCTGTTGCCAAAACAAATTCCTTGTGTGTGTGAAGCACACTTGGCAATAAAACTGATTCTGATTCTGATTCTGATTCTGATTCTGATATGTTGTTATAACGAGATATTAAGTTGTTATAACGAGATATGTCGTTATAACAAGATATGTCGTTATAAC
>CAIGQZ010035043.1:1992379-2003715 GCA_903798205.1 Danio tinwini
TCGTTATTAGGTACTGTAATTAGTAACATATCATCAGTGGTGGAAAGAATACTGAAAATCATAAGTAAAAGTACTGTTACTTGCCTAAAAATGTAGTGCAAGTAGAGTAAAAGTATCTGTTGTGAATATTACTCAAAGTATGAGTAAAAGCAGCCCTTTTAAAAGCACTCAAGAGTAGTGAGTAATGAGTGTTACACTGTTAAAAGCTGATGCGTTTACATGTAATTTGTGCACGTGTGTCTAAACGTAACATTCTGTAGTGCATTTAGTTATTGCCCAGCAGACACACAACATCATGACACGTTAATATTAGATTAGATTTAGGTTGTAATGTCAGGTGACCAAAATTAAACGTCAAGCCAGCATAAGGACAACATTATTTTGATGTCCAATAATTGATATTTGGTTGATTTTAGGTTGTTAGAAAGTGACCAAAATCCAATGTCGAGCCAACATCTTAAGCCAACGTCAAATACTGACATTTATTCATCAGGTTCGGCAACCAAAATCCAACGTCTGATAGATGTTATAGGAGTAACGTCCACACAACGTCAATCTGTAACATCATTAGATGTTGATATTTGGTTGGTTATAGGTTGGACATTGAGTTCTGACGTTAACCCGATTTTCATTTCCAAACTAAATGCAAAGCCCCCATGACGTTAGAGTTCAACGTCAATCAGACGTCATGTTGACGTCCTGTGCCTGCTGGGTGTTTAAGGCCATTTCGGTCATCATACAGTAAACATCAGTCATCTTCTCATCAGTGACATGCATGTAAACAGTCTCTGGGTCAATACGCGTAAAGATTTTGAACATCTTCATGGACACTTTTAATACTTCCAAACAGTTTGCTGCAATTATAGGCCCAATCCCAATTCTCCCCCTTAGCCCTTCCCCTTACCCCTACCCTTCGTTTTGCGTGTTCCCGTCAAGGGGTAGTGGTGTCCCAATTCTCTTTAGCTTGAAGGTGTAGGGCTAAGGCGAGGGGTATACACCTCTTCGAACAAAGATTTTTCAGGAGCACACTTAAAACAGAGGGGTAAGAAAATTTCCCAGAATACACCTGCTACAGTTTCGCTGCACCCGGAAGTAAGGAGATCCACAAATTAGGTTTTTTTTGTTGTTATTACGAATTTTTACGACAAACATATGTTTGAATATATTCAAACTGGATTCATGTTTTACCGTCATGCTTTTTAAAAAAACGAAAAAAAAGATGCATTTGGGCGATCTATAATCCATAATTATAACTCCTGTAGAGCAGTCCCACAACATTCTGACACTCGATGACACTCGAACACCCTGTCAGAGCAGTCTAGTGGCTGAAAATGACCATTTTACAGTGTCTGCTATAATGTTAATGTTGTTTTCGTGTGTTTCCATAGATGAATATGGCCACTGTGTAAATACACAGTACAGTTACGATCTTATTGTCACATTATATCATTATGATAACATGATATATGCCTTCAGTGATTTCCTGAAGATAAACACCAAAAAATAACACCACTAGAATAACTACAGCAGTCGCCATCGTCTGATCTCATATGAAGCAAGAGATCATGATGACATATGATGACGTGTACAGGTGTTGAATCAGAATCAGTTTTATTGCCAAGTGTGCTTCACACACACAAGGAATTTGTTTTGGCAACAGAAGCTTCCAGTGTACATAAAGTGACGAGTGACAACACAAAATTAAATACAAGAAAAGGCAATAAACATTAAACAGAGATGCAGTTAGTCAAAAAGATCTAGATGTTGAGTTGTATGCACAGATATGCTGTAAATATACAGGTTATAAGGTGCTGTGTACAAGTGCGTATGAGAAAGTATTGCACGTTTATTGCACAGTAGGGGAATATTTAACTGTTCATGAGGTAGATGGCCTGAGAAAAGAAACTTTTCCTGTGTCTATCTGTTTTTGTGCTTGGTGCTCTGTAGCGCCGACCAGACGGTAACAGTTCGAACAGGTAGTGTGCTGGGTGTGAGGCGTCCAGAGTGATTTTACGAGCCCTTTTACTCACTCTGGAAGAGTACAGTTCTTGAAGTGTAGGAAGGGTAGTGCCAGTGATTCGTTCAGCAGTCCGGACTATTCGCTGTAGTCTACGAAGGTCAGTTTGGCAGCTGAGCTGAACCAGACGGTGATTGGATGACAGCTGAGTAGAACTGTACGAGCAGCTCCTGTGGCAGGTTGAACTTCCTCAGCTGACGAAGGAAGTGTCTCTGCTGGGCTTTCTTTACAATGGAGTCTATGTTGAAGTGCTGTCCCAATTCTTAGGGGAAGGTTTTGAAGCCTCTCCCATTAACCCTTGGTTGTAAGGGCCAAGGGGAAGGGGTAGGGGTACAAAAATAGAATTGGGATTGGGCCAGAGTGCACACGTCTTGAGGTAGTTCATTATGATGCAATTTACCTTCTACGGCAGGGGTGCTCAACCCTGTTCCTGGCGATCGACCTTGCAGCTGATTTTAGCTCCAACCCTGATCAAACACACCTGAACCAATTATTTAGAACGTGAGGAGCACTTGATAATTACAGGCAGGTGTGTTTGATAAGGGAAAACTGCAGGAAGGTTGATCGCCAGGAATAGGGTTGAGCACCCCTGTTCTACGGTATGTGCGATTTGATTGGACAGGAATCACAGGACAGATTTTTCCAATCCCCATAGAAAAGAAAAATAAAGTAGGTACTGCAGGTTGAAGGACAGTAGTGGAGTAAAAGTACAGATACTGCACTAACAATGTACTCAAGGAAAAGTAAAATTACACATTTTTAAAACTTAGTATGATACTTAGTAAATTACAATTCTTGAGAAAAACTACTCAATTACAGTAATCTGAGTATTTGTAATTAGTTACTTTACACCACTGCATATCATGATATGAGATTTTTGTCTACCATATAATAGTATATTCTGAATATAACATTGCATTTGAAACCTTTTACCTTTTGTGTCCTTCAACACCAATTGATTTGGCGCTGGAGGGCAGTTTCTATAGCAACACTTCCTTTATGAAACGTCCAAGTAATACCACTGAAATATCAGGAGAACAAGAATAAGATCACGTAAGTAACAAGTTAAAATGGGTTCATGCTGTTTCTTTATGTGGCATTTTTGGAGCGCTTTATGTGTTTGCTTGACAGCGTGTTAAATGGAGGAAAGCAAGAGAGAGAATGACTAATGGTGGAGATGATCAGCCCTCACATGAAGTCAATCCCTTCCCCTCCACACCTCGCTACAGGAAGCCCCCATAATGTGATATAACACTTCAAAGAAATCCTTACTGCCGCAAAATTAAATTCCAGTCCAAGGGAAGACTTTCAAGCTAAGAGCAGCAAGGCTCAAGGGTTTTTTTATTCTCTTTCGCAAGGCAGATCAATGCTGAGAAGCAGAATCCCACAGAGTTGAGCAGTGTCAAACATGAATGAACACGACCCCTCGACCTGCGCCATGGAAAACTTTATACCTTAAAATCTGAAAATCTTTTCTAAAAGATACAGATGACTGGAAAATACACATTCTGTCATTATTTACTCACACGCTCTAAACCCTGACAATCACAGGCTTCATTTTTACTAGAATTATCTGTTTATATTGTATACAGTAAGTCAGAATTATTAGGCCTCTTAAATTATTAGCTGTATATTTTTTAGTTTAACAGAGAGATTTTTTCAGCACATATCTAGATATAATAGTTTTAATAACTCATTTCTAATAACGTATTTCTTTTATCTCTGCCATGATGACAGCACATAATATCTGACTAGATATTCTGCTAGTATTCAGCTTAAAGTGACATTTAAAGGCTTCACTAGGTTAATTAGGTTAATTATATCGACCAGAATACAAACCCTAGTCTGGATTTCATCAAGTAGGATGTGTTCCTGGATTAACATTTACACTACTTGACAAAAGTCTTGTCGTTGATCTCAGTTGTAAGAGCAACAAATAATAACTTGACTTCTAGTTGCTCATTTGGAAAAGTGGCAGAAAGTGGATTTTTCGGATGAATCATCTGTTTAACTGCATCCCAATCATCACAAATACTGCAGAAGACCTACTGGAACCCACATGGAGCCACGATTCTCACAGAAATCAGTCAAGTTTGGTAAAGGACAAATCATGGTTTGGGGTTTCATTCAGTATGGGGATCTGCAGAGTGGATGGCAACATCAACAGCCTGAGGTATCAAGACAATTGTGCTGCCCATTACATTACAAACCACAGGAGAGGGCAAATTCTTCAGCAGGATAGCGCTCCTTCTCATACTTCAGCCTCCACATCAAAGCTCCTGAAAGCAAAGAAGGTCAAGGTGCTCCAGGATTGGCCTGCCCAGTCACGAGATATGAACATTATTGAGCATGTCTGGGGTAAGATGAAGGAGGAGGCATTGAAGATGAATTCAAAGAATCTTGATGAACTCTGGGAGTCCTGCAAGAAGGCTTTCTTTGCCATTCCAGATGACTTTATTAATAAGTGATTTGAGTCATTGCAGAGATGTATGGATGCAGTCCTCCAAGTTCATGATGGAGTCAGACACGATATTCATTCTGTTTCCACTGCACCATGACTTTATATTCTATACTGGACATTATTTCTGTTCAGTGACAAGACTTTAGTCTAAGCAAAGTCAGACCTTACTGTCCTAATGAAATAATTAAAAATCAAGGCATGATCATATTTTGGTCAAATAAGCGTGATCTAGAGGCCTTTGCCTTTTATATAAGCCACTTCTGATACCAAATGATCAACTAGAAGTCAAGTTATTATTTGCTGTTCCTAAAACTTGGATAGGCATCAAGACTTGTGTCAGGTAGTGTATGTTAATCCTGGAACAACATTCTAATCAGCCAATCAGAAGTAAGGGATACGTTTATAAGTTTAGGTTTTCGGTTAGGTTTGTGCACTTCAATGAGTGTTATCCAACTATTATTCCTCTCTGATTTTGGGAATAATTAACAGTTATGGTTGGGTTTAGGGATAGGGAAGAGGTATGGATTACATCTTCCAACAAAAATGATGTTCCAGGACCAACATACAGTTGAAGTCAGAATTATTAGCCCCCGTGAATTATTAGCCCCCCTGTTTATTTTTTTCCCCAATTTTTGTTTAACGGAGAGATTTTTTTCAACACATTTCTAAACATAATAGTTTTAATAACGCATTTCTAATAACTGATTTATTTTATCTTTGCCATGATGACAGTAAATTATATAAATTATATAAGACACTTCTATACAGCTTAAAGTGACATTTAAAGGCTTAACTAGGTTAATTAGGTTAACTAGGCAGGTTAGGGTAATTAGGCAAGTTATTGTATAATGATGGTTTGTTCTGGAGACTATCGAAAAAAAAATCAGCTTAAAGGGGCTAATAATATTGACCTTAAAATGGTTCTTCTAAAATTAAGAACAGCTTTTATTCTAGCCGAAATAAAACAAATAAGACTTTCTCCAGAAGAAAAAATATTATCAGACATACTGTGAAGACGTCCTTACTCTGTTAAACATCATTTGAGAAATATTTAAAAAAGGAAAAACAAATTAAAGGGGGGGCTAATAATTCTGACTTCAACTGTATGTTTGTGCAACAGAATGGCATTTCATTATCACAGTATCATCCAGTAACGCTTATCAATTTTATTTACAGCTTGTTAAAACAACATAAAACTATTAAAACTATGCAGACATTTCAAAACTATGTAGCTTCCATTCACTTTCACTATATTAAAAAAGACTGTGCTCCAAAGAAAGTCATTCAGGTTTGATTACAGGTAATTTGATTTCAGAGATTGTATCTCCCCACAGCCTCAACACACAATGTACTACAGAATGTTACTAACTAGGCCAAGGGCAACATCAATATATCGGTATTCATCATCATTATATGTCTCTACAGATAAAATACGATTGATTGTGTGTCAGCTTGTGTTGATAACGTAACACTAAATCGCTCAACATAATCCCTGGCATTTCCACGTGATACAGATTCTACTGGAATGAGGAAAGTTGTGAAAATTCATTCATTCATTTTCTTTTCGGCTTAGTCCCTTTATTAATCAGGGGTCGCCACAACGGAATGAACTGACAACTTATCCAGCATATGTTTTACACAGCGGATGCCCTTCCAGCCCATCACCCATACAGGCTTGCATTCACACTCATACACTACAGCCAATTTAACTCATTTGCATGTGTTTGGACTGTGGGGGAAACCGGAGCACCCAGAGGAAACCCACGCGAGCAAGGGGGGAACATGCAAACTTCACACAGAAATGTCAGCTGGCCCAGCTGGGGCTTGAACCAGCGACCTTCTTGCTGTGAGGCGATCGTGCTACGCACTGCACCACTGTGACCCCCAGATGTAAAAATGCCAGATTTAAATAAATATTTGATCATAAATTGTGCCAAAATCATGCATAGACACACACAAAAAAGAAAATAAATCAATTAAGCCAACAGACAGCATTTCTGCTTGTTCATTTACCCAGTTTTCATGGTCACTTTCATGGTGAGATTTTAAATAAATAAATATGATTTTCTAATGCATCTCTTTAAACTCTTAAATTATATTCGGTTTAACTTTGTTCTTTAAAAGTGTTGACTGAGTAAACAAGCTTTCTCTCTGGTTAAAACCAACACAATCTAATAACCCATGCTTCAGTGAAAGAGGGTTTTGACACAAACAGCACACTGCTGGAGCTTGTCCTAAATACTTGTGTGTCATCCTTAAATGACCTCTTCAGCATGGAGTGTAAACAATCTGCTTGAAAATGGAGAGAAAGCTACCTTGTGCGTTTGTTTGCAGAAGTTATTTACTAAAGTTAAAGGCAAAATTTGTCTTGTCAATACATTTTTTATGCATAATTTTAATAACTAAAAATTGCCATGATGACAGATCACAATATTGTACTAGTTATTCTGCTAGAGAGGTTTTAAAGGAATGAAAAAGAAAAGATAATAGTGCGATCAGTGGGACGTAGCACAGTGCTCATTCAGTAAAGGCACAGCTAAACAGATGAGTTTTCAGTCTGGATTTGAATGTGCCTAATGTTGGAGCACATCTGATCATTTCTAGAAGCTGATCCAGCAGAGCGGGGCGCTTCTAATCTACTTGATCCTAATGATCTGAGTGATCTGTTAGGTTTGTATTCAATCAGCATATCTGTAATGTATTGAGGTCCAAGGCCATTTACAGATTTATAGACAAGTAATAATACTTTAAAGTCTATTCTGAATGTAACTGGGAGCCAGTGTAAAGACCTGAGGACAGGTGTGATGTGCTCTGATTTCCTGGTTCTGGTCAGAATCCTGGCCGCAGCGTTCTGGATGAGCTGCAACTGTCTGAATGTCTTTTTGGGAAGGCCCGTGAAGAGGCCGTTACAGTAATCAACCCTGCTGCTGATAAAAGCATGAACAAGTTTCTCATTCCTCAACAGAAACAAAGCATCAAATTCTTGCAATGCTTTTGAGATTATGCCGATTTAGTTACTGCTAGTATTCAGCTTAAAGTGCAATTTAAAGGCCTAATGTAATTAGGATAATTTGGTTACCCATAGGAAAGTCCAGACAACAGTGGTTTGTTCTGTAGCCTGGAACAAAACATTAAGGGTGCTACTAATAGTGACCTTAAAAAAAATTAATAAATAAAATAATAATAATAATAATAATAATAGTTGTCTCCTCACAGCAAGAAGGTCGCTGGTTCGAGCCTTGGCTGGGTCAGTTGGCATTTCTGTGTGGAGTTTGCATGTTCTCCCTGCGTTCGCGTGGGTTTCCTCCGGGTGCTCTGGTTTCCTCCACAGTCCAAACACATGCGGGTTGCGGCTGGAAGGGCATCCACTGCATAAAATCGTGCTGGATAAGTTGGCGGTTCATTCCGCGGTGGCAACCCCGAATTAATAAAGGGACTTAGCCGGAAAGAAAATAAATGAATGAATGAATGAATGAATAAATAATAATAATAATAATAATAATAATAATAATAATAATAATAATAATAATAATAATAATAATAAATAGAAGACTTTCTCTAGAAGAAAGATATAATATGAAAATGATATTCTGTTGAACAAAATTTGGGTAATATTTGAAATAGCATTAAAAAGTTTACTAGGCTAATAATTTTACCTTCCACAAATTAAAATAATCAAAATAATGAAAAGGAAAGACAAGATTATTTTATCTACCCACATTGGCAGATTAGATTTTTGCTTGTCTTGAAATGCTTCTTGATTTAAGAATTTTTAGATATTTGGACAAGAAACAAGACAAAGAAAATAAGTAAGAATTGTATATAAAGCATAGTAAAGCATTGCGTGTTGGACGTGAATTCAATTAAAACTACAAACTCAGGTGAAAAGTGTAAACAAACTACCAACATAGCGGACACACAAGACCAGCCGTCAAGTAGAGAGGCTTCAGTAAAGTCGTTTGAATGACGATTAATATCTAGCCAACTGGAAATATAAAAATTACATTTTCCATGTTATATTTCATCTGTGAACTTCTATAAAGACATGTTTGGCTATAAGCTTCTGAATGCCAACCTGCTGCTGCTTCTTCAATACTGTAGGATATTAAATATGAAATAAATGTGGATGATGTCTAAAGATGATTGACAGGGGACATAACTAAGAAACATAACAGTCTGTTTTGGTGGATTTATTTTCTTGTTCTTGTTATTATTTATTTTCCTCTGTATGTTATATTTACACTTAGAGATATAATTGTCAAGTAGTTTGTCCTAAAGCATGTATGTACTTTTTCTCCACAAAAAGTACATACTTTTAGGACATAGTATGTACACTCACCGGCCACTTTATTAGGTACACCTGTCCAACTGCTCGTTAATGCGAATTTCTAATCAGCCAATCACATGGCAGCAACTCAGTGCATTTAGGCATGTAGACATGGTCAAGACGATCTGCTGCAGTTCAAACCGAGCATCAGAATGGGGAAGAAAAGGGATTTAAGTGACTTTAAACGTGGCATGGTTGTTGGTGCCAGACGGGCTGGACTGAGTATTTCAGAAACTGCTGATCTACTAAGATTTTCACTCACAACCATCTCTAGGGTTTACAGAGAATGGTCCGAAAAAGAGAAAATATCCAGTGAGCGGCAGTTCTGTGGGCGCAAATGCCTTGTTGAGGTCAGAGGAGAATGGCCAGACTGGTTCCAGCTGAAAGAAAGGCATCAGTTACTCAAATAACCACTCGTTAAAACCGAGGTCTGCAGAAAAGCATCTTTGAACACACAACACGTCCAACCTTGAAGCGGATGGGCTAAGAACAGGAAATTAAGGCTACAATTCACACAGGCTCACCATAATTGGACATTAGAAGATTAGAGAAACGATGTCTGGTCTGATGAGTCTCAATTCCTCCTGCCACAACTTTCAGATGGTCGGGTCAGAATTTGGTGTCAACAACATGAAAGCATGGATCCATCCTACCTTGTATTAACGGTTCAAGCTGCTGCTGGTGGTGTAATGTTGTGGGGGATATTTTCTTGTCACACTTTGAGCCCATTAGTACCAACTGAGCATTGTATCAACACCACAGCCTACCTGAGTATTGTTGCTGACCATGTCCATCCCTTTATGACCACAGTGTACCCATCTTCTGATGGCTGCTACCAGCAGGATAACACACTATGTCATAAAGCGCAAATCCTTTTAGACTGGTTTCTTAAACATGACAATGAGTTCACTGTACTCAAGTGGCCTTTAGAGTCACCAGACCTCAATCCAATAGAGCACCTTTGTGATGTGGTGGAACGGAAAATCGGCATCATGGATGCGCCACTAACAAATCTGCAGCAACCGTGTGATGCTATCATGTCAATGTGAAGAAAATTCTCTGTGGAACATTTCCAGTACCTTGTTGAATCTATGCCATGAAGGATTAAGGCAGTTCTGAAGGCAAAAGGGGGTCCTACCCGGTACTAGTAAGGTATACCTAATAAAGTGGCCGGTGAACAACAACAGTTTCTTTACTGGCATCAAGCTTCTATGAAGAATTTTTATCATACATGAAGCCTTTTCAGTCCACAGAAGATTCTTTAGATTGCTACAATGCATAAAAGATAAAAAATTATAAAAAAAAAAAGTGGAAAAATGCCTAAAAACCTTTTGGAAGCAGAGATTTTAATACATTGGCTCTATGAAAGTCTACTGGCTCTTTTAACTGTACGACAGCTGGAATTCTTTGTTATGATTTCTCCTATTCATTTTATATAACTGGATAAATGGATAAAACGACAGAAGCTTCGTGATAAAACAGAACTGACGATCTCTGCACGGAGAAAAGTAAAATTAAGACGGTTATCACTGTTATTCGCCATGTTATCACTGAAAAGTGGTCGAGGAGCAATTTAGCTGTCAAACATTTGGAGCAGCAATACTTTTAGGTGAGCAATTGAATGAATGAGAGCATCTGGAGCAGAAAGACTAAAAACCTGAAGCTCTCTGGAAAAAACTAAACAAAAAAAAAACAAAAAACAAACAACCCCATGATGGAAATATGGACCATTTCATAGTGAGGTAAAGTTGGTTTTATATTCACACATTCAGATTTTCTCCTTAATAATATCATTTCAGAAAAGCATTCCTATCCATTTCTAAATAGTCAAAACATTATGGCAGCCAATGACTATCAATGTACAGCATTAATCACACTCTCAGAAATAAAGGTACGAGAGCTGTCACTGGGGTGGCCTTTTCAAAAGGTACACATTTGTTCTTGAAGGGTCCATATTGGTACCTCAAAAGTATATATTAGTACCTACAAAGTTTAAAAGGAACACTTTTGTACTTTTTAGGTACCAATGTGTACCCTTGAGGTATTAATATGGACCTTTTAGGCACAAATTTGTACCTTTTGAAGAGGTACTACCCCAGCCAACTCGCGTACCTTTATTTCCGAGAGTGCACAGTCAAATAAATCATATCAAGTCATATTTACATGTGATTGACACATTCAAAATATTTAAAGTATCATGGTAAACACTATAGGGAGCGTGTTACACGTTGTTACTGAAGGAATGTGCGAATATAAAACCAAGTTTACCTCAATCCTTTTCATATACAAGCTGTATCATTGGGATAAAAGGTTGAGCTGGATTTGTAAACCTCTTATAAAACAATCCTTGAGTCCAATTCATCTTCCCTATTAAAAAAAAGACCACCATATATTGTTTTTATCAATAAACTGCAAACAATTAATCTGCTCTGCTTAAACTATTGAGGTAAAGTTGGTTTTATATTCACATATTCAGACTTTCTCCTTAATAATAGCCTATAATTTCAGAAAAGTATTCACTGCAAATTCTA
>CAIGQZ010035043.1:2003725-2014996 GCA_903798205.1 Danio tinwini
TATTAGTAGCCAATGACTATTAAAGTACAACATTGTTCACAGTCAAACAAATAGTGCTAATGTTGTTTCGAAGTCATATTTACATCTGATTTCAGACCGAATGTATAAAGTATCATGGTAAACACTATAGGAAGCGTGTCACTCGTTGTTACTGAAGGATTGTGGGAATATAAAACTTTACCTCAATGCTTTTCACATACATCTGATTTCAGACCGAATGTTTAAAGTATCATGGTAAACACTATAGGGAGCGTGTCACTCGTTGTCATTAAATGAATGTGTGACTATAAAACCAACTTGGTTTTGTATGTGAAACTCCATTTCATATACAAGCTGTATCACTGGGATAAAAGGCTGTCGAGCTGGATTTGAAAACGGCTTATAAAACAATCTCAGTCCAATTCATCTCTCCTATAAAAAAAAAAAAAAAGACCACCATATATTGTTTTTACCAATAAACTGCAAACAATTATAGTCTGCTCTGCTGAAACAGCAAGGCCATATGTTATGTGAGCAGCTAAACCAAAAAAATGTTCATCTCTATAGACAGGGTTGTTTACAGGCACATGGTGCACTTAAAAACACAGGCGAAATATTAAAAACATGCACTACTTACCGGCCTTATCTGTATGCAAAGCCAGATCTGATCTCCAAAAGCAGAAAGCAGGTTGTTTTCATGACTGCGGCCATGTTGTGAGTGATCACATGACCAGCCATTTCCTGCAGTTCACCCCTACTAATAATCACTGTTGGGGAAAGTTACTTTTGAAATGGCAATATAGAGTTATCACTAAAAAGGTTCCTGCATTCTCTCATTGTGTGCGGGATTCAATGTGATGACGTTAATTTTAATTGCGCAATTTAAAAGCTAATTATTTATTCATTTTCCTTTTCGGCTCAGTCCCTTTATTAATCTGGGGTCGCCAGAGCGTAATGGACCGCCAACTTATCCAGCGCATGTTTTGTGCAGTGGATGCCCTTCCAGCCGCAACCCATCATTGGGAAATATCGCACACTCATTCAGACTCATACACTACGGACAATTTAGCTCATCCAATTCATCTATAGCGCATGTCTTTGGACTTGTGGGGGAAACCGGAGCACCCAGAGGAAATCCAAGCCAACACGGGGAGAACATGCAAACTCCACACAGAAATGCACTGCAAAAATGCTTTTCTTACTTAGATTTTTTTGTCTTGTTTCTAGTCCAAACATCTAAAAATTCTTAAATCAAGAAACATTTTCTTGCTTTCAGAAATAATATGCCAATATTAAGTCAGTTTTTCCTTAAAACAAGCAAAATAATCTGCCATTGGGGTCAGCAAAATAATCTTGTTTTTCCTTTTGAGTCAGCAACACAATAAAAACACAATGAAGTATTTAAAGGACAGAATATTGGAAATATAGATGTATTGTAATGTTAATTTTAGAGAAATTAAAATGTAAATAGTCATGCTTTTATATTCACTCTTTAAAAAAATAAGATTTTCTTACTTTAAGATTTTGACTTGTTTTGTTTCTAGTCCAGATATCAAAAAATTATAAAATCAATGCAATCACAATCAAAGCATTATCTAGAAAAGTACATATACGAAGAGATGATATCCACCATCGAGGACAACACATACGCTAAATACTCTTCACTTAATATGTACGCAATGACATCACCTATATGCAATAAAATTGCAAGTTAACTACACTCACCGGCCACTTTATTAGGCACACTTTTCTAGTACTGTGTTAGACACCTTTTGCCTGATGTGAATCCCCCCTTCCACCACATCTCAAAGGTGCTCTATTGGATTGAGATCTGGTAAATGTGGAGGCCATTTAAGTACAGTGAACTCATTGTCATGTTCAAGAAACCAGTCTGAGATGATTCATGCTTTATGACATGGCACGTTATGCTGCTGGAAAAAGCCATCAGAAGATGGGTACACTGTGGTCATAAAGGGATGGACATGGTCAGCAACAATACTCAGGTGGGCTGTGGACTTGACTCGATGCTCAATTAGTACTAATGGGCCCAAAGTGTGCCAAGAAAATATCCCTTACACCATTACACCTCCACCACCAGCCAGAAGGATGGATCCATGCTTTTATGTTGTTGACGCCAAATTCTGACCCGACCATTTGAATGTGACAGCAGAAATCAAGACTCATCAGACCAGGCAACGTTTTTTCAATCTTCTTTGTCCACTTTTGGTGAGCCTGTGTGAATTGTAGCCTCAGTTTTCTGCTGCTGTAGCCCATCTGCCTCAAGGTTGGACGTGTTGTGTGTTCAGAGATGCTCTTCTGCAGATCGTCTCGACTATGTCTACATGCCTAAATGCATTGGGTTGCTGCCATGTGATTGGCTGATTATACATTTTTGTTACGAGCAGTTGGACAGGTGTACCTAATAAAGTGGCCGCTTAGTGTATGTACATATTAACTTAAATTTGATTGTAACTTTAACTTACTGTAATTTGATTGTAATGCAATAAAGTGCACCTTTTGTAAAGCTGCTTTGAAACAATAATTATTGTAAAAAGTGCTATACAAAGTTTTTAGTGAGTTAGTGTATAGTGAGTTTTTCCTTAAAACAAGCAAAATAATGTGAAAACATCTCAGCCGTTTTATTTACAGCTTTGAAGTGAAATATATTAAGAATATTAAAAACAGTTAAACGAATAAAGCTAAATAAAAAACACATATATACTCAGATAAATGCATACATGTACACATACACGTATTTACACACACACAAAGTACAGTACTTACAATGTACATGCATACTGTACATACAGACACATACACAATATACATAAAATACACATTGTATTCATATGCAATAAAAAAATAGGTACCTCTTAACGTGCTTTTTAAAACATGAATGCTATAAAGGATACTTCCACTTCATTTGGGAGACAATTCCACATTTTTGGAGCATAGTGACTAAAATAGATGCCCCCAGATTGCCCCCATTTTTATTTACAGCTTTGAAGTGTATTATTACTAACTGTATACACAGTTTTAGTGTAAATTGGTATGTCATCATCTTTAATAAGTCATTATGCACAATCTTTGAGCTGCGAGACAGTTTAGATGATTTCTCAAAGCTTTCAGCATATCAGTAAGATTGCTTAGCACATAAATACTGTCTGTCTGGACAGTTTGTTGATATGCTAATCTCTGCATTCAGCAAACTGTTGAGCGTGTCTGTTTACCGAGACTCAAACCGCCAGTGAAAGTACATGAAGATAATAACCACATTCACCCTGCGCTTGTCTATCCAGAGCAAACAGAGTAAATATGGCTGTAAATCTTGTATGAACAGTCTCTATCTTGTGTTCAAAAACATCTCTTTTCCTGCACTGCAATATATATATATATATATATATATATATATATATGCAATTAAATCCAGAATTATTAGCCCCCTAAATTATTAGACCCCTGTTTATTTATTTTTTATTTGCCCAATTTCTGTTTAATGGAGAGAAGTTTTTTTTCAACACATTTCTAATCATAATAGTTTTAATAACTTATCTCTAATAACTGATTTATTACAGCTTAAAGTGACATTTAAAGGCTTAACTAGGTTAATTAGGTTAACTAGGCAGGTTATTGTATAACCATGGTTTGTTCTGTAGACTATTGAAAAAAAATTGCTTAAAGGGGCTAATAATTTTGACCTTAAAATGGTTCTTAAAAAAATTAAAACTGCTTTAATTTTAGCCGAAATAAAACAAATAAGACTTTCTCCAGAAGAAAAAAATATTTACAGGCATACTGTTAAAATATCCTTTCTCTGTTAAACATAATTTGGGAAATATGTAAAAAAAAATTACATAAAAAAAAAAATAAAAAAGTAAAAAAAATTCAAAGGGGGGCTAATAATTCTGACTTCAACTGTATGTAGATATAAAGACATGCACTCTACACTCTCAGAAAAAAAGGTACACGGTGGGACAAATAATGCTCCTTAAGAAACAGTTTTGTACTTTTGCATAAGTTGTACCTTACATGGTACAGAAAAGATCTCTTATGATACTGTTCAGTACATCTCATGGTACAATTGAAATGAAGTACACAATTGTTCTCATACAAAAGGTACATAAGTGTTGGACAACTCCGTTTTTATTACAATATCTATGAAAATAAATATTACTAGAAAGGCAAAGTGATTAATGAATAATTTTCATATTAAAGCATGAATCATCATTTAAAAGCATGTGTTTAAAGAAACTAATAAACATTCATTATTAAGTTCTATAATACAAAACAACTGGTAAAACAAAACTAATATTGTAAACTAAACATTTAAGGCATTTTTTATAAAAATTTGGTAAGCATTTTCTGATAAATACATTTTCATTATTGATATCCACTATCAATTTGCTCTCCACTACGTACATGAGCTGGCAAAAGTCCTGCATATGCGAAGTGTTCATGCAGACATTTTAGTATTGTAAAACTAATCAAACACTGTGCATATCTCGTTACAATACACTCTCAGAAATAAAGGTACGCGAGTTGTCACTGGGGTTGTACCTTTTCAAAAGGTACAAATTAGTACCTAAAAGGTCCATATTAATACCTCAAGGGTACATATTGGTACCTAAAAAGTACTAAAGTGTTCCTCTTAAAATTTGAAGGTACTAATATATACTTTTGAGGTACCAATATGGACCCTTCAAGTACTAATGTGTACCTTTTGAAAGTGATTCTTCTTTCCGTTAAAAGGTACCACCCAAAGGCGGACTGGCACCAAAATTGAGCCCTGGCAGCTGATCACCAGCTGAAGAGCAGGGGGGGGGGGGGGAACCACATGTAAAGCCTGGTTTTTACTTCTGCGTCAAGTGATTGCCGAAACCCATGGCGTATGCCTTGCGTGCAGCCGTGCATTTACTTCTGCGCGCTGTTTCTGTTTCTCTGCAATACACTTAAGAAACACTAGCTGGCAGTAGGTGTTTATGTTTCTCTGTGTCGAGTTTCTTCGCTGGTGTTTAGTTTTTTCTCAACACTTCCTTAATGTACAAGTGGCTCAAACTCGCTCATTTTGAGGCAGGAACTGTTGGACGTGCAACAACTTTAATCATAAGGTAAACACAAAACAACAGTCTCCATCTGGAGCTCCTTCACGGGACTCCACACTTGTAAACACTCGCTGCATCGGGCGCACAGCTCTTACCTCCGCCCACACTCGTCAGCGCTACCAAGTCGACCAATCACAGAGCTTGCGCTACGCGTACGCGTTACATTTTTTGAGAGGTGCGCATCAACGTCGCCGACGGTTACGGCGAGGGGCTATGCGTCCACATGTAGGCTGCGCCGTAGCATACACGTGCGCTTGACGCAGAAGTATTAATCAGCCTTAACACTGACCAGCCCACATTAAAAAAACAGTCCGGCTCTTCTGGCATTTGCCAGAATTGCCAGATGGCCAGTCTGCCCCTGGTACCACCCCAGTGACAGCTCGTGTCCCTTTATTTTTGAGTGCACTTTTTTAATTTTTATATTAAGTAAATTAAATTAACTTTTAAGTGATTACAAAGGTATTGTGTGAACACTGGAGAAAATGGGAGAATGTATTTCTGTAACTTTGTGAAATGTTCAGCAAAAAAAAAAGCTTTTGATTTATGTTAAAGTATTTTTTTATTCTTTATTGTAAATTGAAAATTTGCATTTACACAAAAAGAAAGTTTTGTAAACTAAAAACGTTATTTAATAAATGTTTGTGATGTTTTATATTTACTGGAAATAAATTGACACATTGCCTTTAAATAGTTATTGAAGGAACTCATTTGACACTGTTAAGGTACAAAGTGTCTTGTCACTGTACACTCTCAGAAATAAAGGTACTTGAGCTGTCACTGGGGTGGTACCTATTCAAAAGGAAAAGATTTGTACCTAAAAGGTCCATATTAATACCTCAAGGGTACATATTGTTACCTAAAAAGTACAAAAGTGTTCCTCTTAAAATTTGTAGGTACTAATATTTACTTTTGAGGTACCAATATGGACCCTTTAAGTACACATGTGTACCTTTTGAAAAGGTACCACCCCAGTGACAGCTCGCGTACCTTTATTTCTGAGAGTGTAGAAGGTGCCTTCATCACAATTGTACCTTTGATGAAGGTACAATATTGTATCAGCAAAAACCAAAGGTACATTTTGGTTTCCCATGGTACAAATCATGTCCTTAAACTGCAATGGTACAAATCTGTTTTTTTTTTTTTGTTTTAAGATACAATTCTGTCCCATAAAAAGGTACTGCCCCAGTGACAAGGGTTTATACCTTCTTTGGTACAACATTTTGTCTGAGAGTGTAGGTGATTTGGGCAAACAAAAATTATCTGTAGTGTATAATGTGTGAATGAGGGTTTTCCAGTACTGGGTTGCGACTGGAAGGGCAACCAGTACGTAAAAATATATGCTAGAATATTTGGTGGAAAAGTTCCACTGGGGTGACCCCTGATAAATAAGGGACTAAGCCGAATGAATGAATGATCTGGCAGATCATTTGACTTGTTTTTAGTTTGCATCTTCTTTTCATTTATTTATTTCATTTATTTCTTATATATAGATGGTTATTTTTTGGAGTGTGAAGTTGATCAAACCTCTCTTCCCATCTTCTGCCATGTTTTTGATAAGAAAGCCAGATGTGTGTTGGCTGTAATCTGTGAAGTGAAGAAGACACTTTTTTTTTTTTTTCTGCTGCAAATGCTAATCTTGTGACCTTAAAGTGGGGTCGGCTGGAGATCAGAAAAGAGTGAAAAGTTCATTTGAAGCCTTACGTGTGTATTCTCGTCACAAGATGCTTTTATCTTCATGATGAAATTCCCTTAACGCTCCTGAAGACAAATGGTGTGTGAAAAAGGCTTCAGTGTTTCGGTCAATATTCTCCAACACCCGAGTTTTCCATTTTTTTCCCTCAAACAGAGATAAAAAAGCACTTTGACTTGTTCAGAATCAACAACAGCTGGATTTTACATGGGCTTTAAGTGGTCTGACATAAGGTTCTACTACATGTGAGTGGTCGGATTTATAAAACATAAAGAGCAGAAGCACATTAGTCAACAAGCTGTTGTAGAAATCAGACATATGTAGTTTACGTAAGTCAGCTTGTGTCCTCTGGGAACAAAATCACAGCAAAAATAATAAAAATAACAACAGTAAATGTGACTGGAACACAAAGCCAGATATAAGTGTCAGCTAAATACGTGTCGCTTCACTTTTTCCACATTTTTTATGTTACAGCCTTATTCCAAAATGGATTAAATTAATATATTTCCTCAACATTCTACACACATCTCATAATGACAATGTGGAAAAAGAGTTTTTGAAATTGTTGCAAATTTATTAAAAAATAAAAAAGCTGAAGTCACATGTACATCAGTATTCACAGCCTTTGGCGTGAAACTCTAAATGGAGCTCAGGTACATTCTGTTTCCACTGATCATTCTTGAGATGTTTCAGCAGCTTCATTGGAGTTCACCTGTGGTCAATTCAGTTGATTGGACATGATTTGAAAAGGCATACACCTGTATTTATAAGGTCCCAGGGTTGACAGTGCATGTCAAAGCACAAACCAAGCATGAAGACAAAGGAATTATCTGTAGACCTCCGAGACAAGATTGTCTCAAGGCACAAGGCTGGGGAAGGTTACAGAAAACTTTCTGCTGCTCTGAAAGAGCACAGTGGCCTCCATCATCCATAAGTGGAAGATGTTTTGAAGCACCAGGACTCTTCCTAGAGCTGGCCGGCCATCTAAGCTGAGTGATCGGGGAGAAGAGCCTTAGTCAGGGAGGTGATCAATAACCTGATGGTTACTCTGTCTGACCTCCAGCGTTCTTCTGTGGAGAGAGGAGAACCTTACAGAAGGACAACCATCTGTGCATCAATCCACCAATCAGGCCTATATGGTAAAGTGGCCAGACAGAAGTCACTCCCCGCTTGGAATTTGCCAAAAGGCATCTAAAGGACTCTCAGACCATAAGAAACAAAACTCTCTGCTCTGATGAGACTAAAATTTAACTCTTTGGAGTGAATGCCAGGCGTTACGTTTGGAGAAAACCAGGCAGCGCTCATCACCAGGCTAATACCATCCCTACAGTGAAGCATGGTGGTGGCAGCATCATGCTGTGGGGATGTTATTCAGCAGCAGGAACTGGAAGACTAGTCAGGATAGAGGGAAAGATGAATGCAGCAATGTACAGAGACATCCTGAATGAAGACCTGCTTCAGAGTGCTCTTGACCTCAGACTGGGGTGACGGTTCATCTTCCAGCAGAACAATGACCCAAAACACACCGCCAAAATATCAATAGTGTGGCCTCACAACAACTCGGTGAATGTCCTTGAGATCATTATATCAGGTCAAGGATGAAAAGCATTTTTAAACATTCAAACAATGAAAGTACATCCTTATATTAGAATGTGTCTGGTTTATTTTATTCACAGTGCAACTTAAAAATACTTAAATGTAACAAAATTTATTTAACTTCACCCCACCACCACCACCACCTTTAAAAAAGCCACACACTAAACAAAGAAAGTGAATGTAAATTATAGATATATGTAACCTGCATTGCATTGATTAAATAATTAAAGTAATTTCCCAGTGTATTAATTTTCAAGTGGTTTACTTGCATTTTCTTTCAGGTCAAGGATGAAAAGTGCTTTTTATGCATTAAAACAATAAAGTGTTCTTACTTTTACATGTTGTACTTTTCCCTTACTGCAGAACTACAGAAATTTGATGTAAGCAGAATCACAGTACTACTCCAAAATGCTCAGTCATTTTTACTAAACAAATTGCTTTGCATTTCACATTTGACTCTTATTTAGTTCCATAACAAATTATGTGTATTTATATTCATCTTTATGGCACTTTTACAGTGTAGATTGTGTCAAAGCAGCTTAACACAGATGTTCTAGTAAATGTAAACTCTGTCAGTCCAGTTTTTCTAGAGTTGAGTTTAGTTCAGTTCAGTGTGGTTTAATTTTCACTGCTGAAACAGTCCAAACAGCGAAGAGCAAATCCATCGATGTGCAGCTCAATATTAATAATGCAAAAAATATCTAAAACAGTGAAAGAAAACAGGATAAATGTAGCAGTACTGTACATAATGCATTTTCATCCATGCACTGCATTGATAAATGTAATTTTCCAGTGCATTTTGTGAAGTGATTTACAAGCATTTCAACCAAAACAGTCAAAGAAAACAATGGAAGAATCAACAAATTCTGTCAAAAAACTGGAATATTTCAAAAAAAAAATTAAATAAAATACTCACATTTTAACAGTAATGATACAATGAGGAGTAGTAGACATTCCTTCAGTAGTAAAGCTTAAAAAAGTCCCATGGCTATATTTATTATTAAATTGGTAACTGTACATTGCCAATATCAGAATGCCACTGTACCCTGTAAAAATATCCGTATATTATAGGGCTGTGTATTGACAAGGGCCTCACGATATGATACATATCACGATACATAAGTCACGATACAATATATCACGATATATTGTGATACAATAAATATTGTGATATATTGCAATAGTTTGTATGAGTATGTGTCACATTATATTGAAAACTTGATAAAGTCGGCAGGCAAATTAAAATTCCAGATCCAATTTATTTTCCATCTATTCCAATTCATTAGAACTGCACAGTGTGATTGAACAGAGAACTATGTATATTGCAAAGCTTACAAATTGCATTTTTTTGTCTAATTCAGTACTTCCTGGTATAGCGTTAAAACCAAGCGGCAACCTCCCACTCTCACTCGGGAAGCCAATACGGAATTAACTAAAACTGCAATTCACCAACTCGTCTTGGGGGACTGGCTCCAGGAAGTCCAAGTGCTTTCTTTCTGCATTGATAAATTGGTCATTTTTACAGCTGATAAAAACATGTTTACAGCCTGGTACAAAATATGGCTTTCGGTGCATATAGCTATGATTACCCTTCATGACAACTGTGAGGGGGTGAATTTCTTTATAACTCATCCATTTCCTTTTTATGAAGTTATATTAAGTCTGCATAATTAAGGGCGTGGCCACTTGAGTGACAGCTAGCTCTCGCTGCTCGCTGTCTCGTCACCTCAGCTGATTCTGGCTAATTAGCTGCTGATCTCGGCATATACATCGTATTTTTGTTTTGGTTAATGTTTCTTTACACAGTCATTTGCCTTTTGGAATTTTTTCCTGCACTTATCAGATGATATGGCATGCTGTGTGGACTTAATTGTGCTCACAAACCGTTCAAGTTGCCTCCATTTCCCAGGTGAGTGAAATTATATACTTATACACCATATCTATGAATGTATTTGTTTTACTTAAGATTATTTATTATTTAAATGTTCTTTAGAGCTGTAATGCACTCCAGAATCTGACAGATTGATTAGCTGTAGGCTATAAAACAGTCGTCTGAAGCGTTGTCATACAGTGTTAGTGCTGGATTTTATAAATAGCCTTGCATTTACTAACACAGACTATATCTGAAGTGTTTGATAGTAATTTGCGTTTTCCTCCTGTTGAAAAACATCATAAGAACAATGTTTAGTGGCTTAATGTGGTACAGCAGTGTTTTTTAAAGTCTAAACACTGTATTGATATAGTCCACAACCAAGCATGTGTGGTCAAAACACAAACGAGTCACAGGTAATGAAGTATTAAGCCTTTCTCCCAAAGTAAAAAGTCTGTCTAAGCCAGGTCTTGCCCTTGCTTAGTATCCCGCGGTTGGTGGGATGACGCGCTAACAAAATGGCGACGGTTGGCCGCGCCTACTTGTAGCTTCTTTTGCAGTGTTCAGAAACCTATGGCTGACGTCACGGATGCTACGTCCATATCTTTTACAGTCTATGGTTAAAACCAAAGTGCAGCCACACGTCAGCTCTAAAAGCTGAAGGCACCTTTATATTTTCCGCCATGCTCACTCTTGCTTAATTCTGATACCGTACTACTTGGCGTTTGTTGATCACGAGTTAGCGACATCTACAGGATTGGAGGAGGAGGTCGTTTGGCACAACTTGAATCGATACTTGAGGTTGGACTATCGATACACTATCGTAAAAGAAATTATCGCGATAGTTAGATGTATCGATATTTTTGCACAGCCCTAGTACTGTATATTAGCAGTTTACCATATTTAGTCATTTACGTTTTTATTTTATTTCCGGCTTGCTCTGATTGGAAGCAGGTGTGGCTGGTTTTGAGCGCTGCTCAATGAGAGAGAGAGAGAGAGAGAGAGAGAGAGAGAGAGAGAGAGAGAGAGAGAGA
>CAIGQZ010035043.1:2025774-2037281 GCA_903798205.1 Danio tinwini
TAATAAACATAATAAAAATATATAAAATATAAACATATTTCAAAATATTGCTAAAATTGTCATTTATATATATATTTTTTATTATTTATTTATTTATATATTTTTACTATTTGTAACTATTAGGTACATATATGTTCTAATATCAGCTATAATTGTATGCATATGTCCATATATGCCCAGATGGAAAAAATACAATAGTAATACACTCACTGGCCACTTTATTAGGTACACCTTACTAGAACCGGGTTGGACCTTCAGAACTGCCTTAATCCTTCGTGGCATACATTCAACAAGATATTGGAATATATTGCTCCATATTGACATGAAAGCATCACGCAGTTGCTGCAGATTTGTTGGCTGCACATCCATGATGTGAATCCCCCATTCCACCACATCCCAAAGGTGCTCTATTGGATTGAGTTATGGGGACTGTGGAGGCCATTTGAGTACAGTGAACTCATTGTCATGTTCAAGAAACCAGTCTGAGATGATTCACACTTTATGACATGGTGCGTTATCCTGCAGGAAGTAACCAACAGAAGATGGGTACACTGTGGTCATAAAGGGATGGACATGGTCAGCAACAATACTCAGGTAGGCTGTGGCGTTGACACGATGCTCAATTGATATTAATGGGCTCAAAGTGTGCCAAGAAAATATCCCCCACACCATTACACCACCACCATCAGCCTGAACTGTTGATACAAGGCAGCATGGATCCATGCTTTCATGCTGTTGACGCCAAATTCTGTTAAGCATCATTTGGGAAATATTAGACAAAGAAAAAATTTCACAGGAGAGCTAATAATTCTGACTTCAATTTTTCCCTAATGAGTATTGATCTGAAGTGCAGAATCCACGGTTTATTTATGGCCTGCTTCCGCCATGTTGCTTTGACACTTTCAAAGGCTCCCATTCAGCTAGCGATGCCGTCAAAACCTGCGTCATTTGACCAGAACAAGGCGACCATCACATGACGGCCCTCAGCTCCTCGCCGTTTCATGTGGGCGCAATCAGAGAGACTCTTTCAGCCGCCCAGAAGCGAAGATGCACTCGAGTTTCTCTTTTCAATGGGAGTCAATGTGTCTTAAAATGCACCCTGTTTTGTTTAAAGCTGTTTGGCGGCTTTTCTAATGAGGGCGTCAGGGTCAGACATGTTTAGCACGCAACTGTTTACTCTGATCCGGGTGGAACCTGAGGCTCTGCGTGACTCGGTGGGAGAGTTTGGGGGGGGGGGGGGATCTGGATATTTGGCCAATTTATAGTACATACTATAGTGTTTTTGAGCCATGCTATTTAGTAGCTTTGGTAACAACTACAGTAATATTAAAAAAATACCCATTGATTACTATATACACTCACCGGCCACTTTATTGTCCAACTGCTCGTTAACGCAAATTTCTAATCAGCCAATCACATGGCAGCAACTCAATGCATTTAGGCATGTAGACATGGACCTTTGGGATGTGATGGAACGGGAGATTTGCATTATGGATCTGAAGCAATCTGCAGCAATCTGCAGCAACTGCGTGATGCTATAATGTCAGTATAGAGCAAAATCTCTGAGTAATATTTCCAGTACCTTGCTGAATCTATGCCACGAAGGATTAAGGCAGTTCTGAAAGAAAAAGGGGGTCCAACACGGTTCTAGTAAGGTGTACCTAATAAAGTGGCCAGTGAGTGTATATTAAATACAATAGTCTTATAGTATTTAAAAGGTACTATGGAGTGTGTGGGTGTTTCCCAGTACTGGGTAGCGGCTGGAAGGGCATCCACTGATTAAAACATATGCTGGAATAGTTGGTGGTTCATTCTGCAGTGGTGACCCCTGATAAATAAGGGAATAAGCTAAAGGAAAATAATGAATGAATGAATAATACAGCGGCCCTTGAATTGCTTAGATGCCATAATGCTAGAACTCTAAGTAAAAGCGTTTCAAAGCTTGTCCCCGTCATTATCTCAGTCTAATGCACAGATCTTCGCTTTCAAGTGAAAATAACACTGAATCACACAAACACACACGTTCAAGTTTTTCATGTTTGCAGCCACTCTCCTCTAATTATGTTTGGAGAACAGTCATGAGATTTGAAGATGAATCAGACGGATCTGCCGCGAGTTCACTGCCGAACACACACACACACACACACACACACACGCACACAAACGAATATTCATTTTCACAATAAGATGTTTGTGTTATTGTAATATTAAAATGTTTGTATATTTTTGAGCCACTGCTAAATCTAGTACAAATATATTTTAAACTATTAGAACACTCTAAACACTCTAACACTAGAAAATAAATTGTTAGATTTTTGTTTACAGCCCCCTAAATCTAAGTTTATCATGATAAAAACATGAAAAAAAAACAAAGCTGCCTGCAAATGCTCTGAAAATAAGTTAGTTAATTGATCTTGTTTTTGTTTGTATATTTTTACAGGAAAAACTTACTTTTTTAAAAGCTTTCCCACCAAAAAAAACACATTTGGCTAAAATTAAAAAAAAATTATAATAAAATAAAATAAATTAACTCAAAGATTTGGGTTACAGAAAATATACAGTATTGTAATTTTATTGCACAAGTTCATTTTCCTTCGGCTTAGTCCCTTATTTATAAAAAGTTGCCAAGGCGGAATAAATTCCAGAACTATTCCGGAATATGTTTTACACAGTGGATGCCCTTCCAGCCGCAACCCAGAACTGGGAAACACCAATAAACTCTCACATTCACACACACACACACTCATACACTACGGCCAATTTAGTTAATCATATTCACCTGAGGGAAACCGGAGCACCCGGAGGAAACCCACTCCAACACGGGGAAGAACATGCAAACTCCACACAGAAATGCCAACTGGCTCAGCCTGGACTCAAACCAGCGACCTTCTTGCTGTGAGGCAACAGTGCTAACCACTGAGCCACAGTTTTGGCACAAGTAATTCATCTTTTTAAATTATATTTAGAAAACTGAGATTGTGTGGAAAAACCCACAATTCCCTGCAATCAAACTTGGCAGAATCAACATTTGATATCAAACCTCATTATATATAACTTTTTAATATCTAACAGATTTATGTTCACTCGTTGTGTAAACACTTTACGTAATACTTTGAGGAAACATTCATTCATTCATTCATTCATTTTAGCTTAATCCCTTTATTAATCAGGGGTCGCCACGGCAGAATGAACCACCAACTTATCCAGCATATGTTTTACACGGTGGATGCCCTTCCAGCTGCAACCCAGTACTATGAAACATCCACGTACACTCATTCACACACACACACACACACACACACACACACACACACTACGGCCAAATTTAGCTTACCCAATTCATATACCATGTGTTTGGACTGTGGTGGAAACCGGAGCACCCGGAGGAAACCCCGGCCAACACAGGGAGAACATGCAAACTCCACACAGAAATGCCAACTGACCCAGCCGAGGCTCGAACCAGCAACCTTCTTGCTGTGAGGCGATCGTGCTACCCACTGCACCACTGTGACGCCTTTCAGGAAACAATACTACTTAAAAGATTGCACTACTTTGAGGGTTTTCAGTGTTAAAATTGTCACAGAGCTTGATTGTAAGTGCCTAAAAGCCTATTCTGATGACACAGAACAAATAAATGCACTTTGCACCAATTTTATCAGGACATTAAAATATAACTTTCAATTGCTAAAATATAACTGAGCAATCGATACCGAGACGCATCTCTAAGAACAAAAGTCAGAAAGCAATCTATCATCAAACCAGGCTGTCCTTTAAAGGTGCTGTAAGTTTTTGACTCTTCTAAAGCATAAAAATACCATAATATGTGTGCATATATTTAAGAAACATCCCAAGTGAACATTCTTGTTTATCTAAAAAAACAATGCTGAAGTCAGATATTCTGCTTTGAAAATGTTTTTTCCGTGCCGCAACGCTGTCTTTGTTTAGGTAAATTTAACCTGCACAATGCCAGTTTAGCCAATTATATTTCAGCACTCCGGGTTGCCTTGTTGAAAAACAGCGTATTTCATTCAGTCATTCAGAAAGACTCTGAATGCATCCGTCCGTGACCGAAATGCAACCCTCTTTACATCATTAAATGTAGATGCTGAATCACGTGTTTAGTTCTAAAGTGCAATTTCAAATGGTTTATTGTACTTTCCAGATCTGAGCTGAACTATATGCTGCTGCTTTCAGTATATGGCAATAAATGTTATGTAAAATCGCATTCAAACTTACATTGTTAGCATTTCGCACTAAATAAAGCACATGAGGTTTACCTGAGGTGATCACTGTCATAGTTTTCTGTTGTTCAGCTGTGAGAAATAGAAGCTGTTTCTAATATATCAATTCGAGGTGATGGTTTTGACAAAAACTCCTTTTAATTTGGAGAATATTCCCTCTATTGTGTGTCGTTGCTTTTATTTAGAACACAGTTTAAATTACTCGCTCCTGTACTCAATCTGGCAACCCGCGCTTGCGTTTATTTTGATCCAGGAGTGCAATACCTAGTTCAACAACAGGGTGTCAAAGTTACATACTGCAGCTTTAAGTACACATGAAACTAAAACTAACCATATTGATTTAGTTAGCTCACATTGCTAGTTTACTGGTGAACAATTGATCAGTGCATGCCATTAAGGCAAAAAAAAAATAGTTTGCCCTTGTAATCTAAAGGCTCATACACACCGGGACGCTTTTCGTTTGCGTTTATCGTCAGCGTTTTCCAAGACGTTTTTCCGGATTCAAACCCAAGCGATTTTCACAGGCATCAAGCAGAAAAGTATGCAAAATCACTCCTTGACGTTAGATGGCGCTACACAGCTTTAAGCTCCTGACACCCGCTTGTAACACAGAGAAAGAAGACGAAGTTAACACGCTTGTTGTTATGGATGGTTCTAGCAGCAGCTTCAGCTCTAGCGATGAAGAAATGATTATTGTTCACCAGTGCAATAAGCAGCTCCACGTTCATCACACCTCTGGGCATCTTCTTCAATGTGCGCTCGCATTGAGAGTGTTGCGCTTGAGCGCCTCCAAGTGCTGTTTACTGTAACTTCAGCAGCTCCGTGCACGTGAACAAAAGTGCCAATCTGATTGGTGGAGAAGTTTTGACGCGGCGCATCAAAACAAAAAAACAAGCATGAGGCTTTTTTTTTTAAATGACGCTTTTGCGCCTGGCGTTTTGCGTGTTGGTGTGTACGATCACATTGACGCCCTTTATTTAGTCACGAGGCGTTAAACGTCAACGGAAAACGCGAGTAAAAAACGTCTTGGTGTGCACAGGCCTTTAGATTGAAATCTGATAATGCACTCCCTGTTTGTTTTCAGTTAATTCTCAG
The DNA here is from genome assembly GCA_903798205.1 of Danio tinwini. Lineage (NCBI taxonomy): Eukaryota > Metazoa > Chordata > Actinopteri > Cypriniformes > Danionidae > Danio > Danio tinwini. Next base: position 2,031,111 of record CAIGQZ010035043.1, read on the forward strand.
ATTAGGTCTGTCTGAGGTATTGGGCGGGGCTAACATACTTAACCACTCCCCTCCAGCTGTTGGTTTTGACAACAAACAGAAATGATGAACAGGAGGAGTCTGTTCGGTTGTAATTATGGTTGGGTCGATAGACAATGCCATCGTCCATCACCGATGGCCGATAGACATCACGATGCTGAGCCGGCATCGTGATCCTCCACTCCACCTCCATCGCAGCAGCAACCCGCTCGCGAAAAATACACGTTCCCTTTTACACTAATATATCTTAGTTTTAAAATAGCATTTGGGAATGAAAATGATTCGCGTTTCACCGAGCATTTCTAAAGCCTTCCTTCCACACTATACTGCTGAAAACGCATATCACAAGACCACACACACACACTGTCTCATGCGCTGCAGCATACACGCATGACTGAGCTCCAGGCAGTGAGCAGGTGCTTTGAGCATAAAACCCTAGAGAGCAGTGCACGTCGGACAGTTTATCAAGGATGTACCGCTAAATCGATTCTCACTATAGTTGTTTAACGTGATATTTAATTAATCTTGTCTCTATCTGACGACTCTTCGGTCTTTTGAATCTATCAGATAACGTGTCACAGCGTCAGTACATGGCTTCAATCTTTCGCTTTCACACTTTTACTTGGTCATTTTACTCAGATACTGTTAGTTGTGCACTTTTCTTTTTACCAACCAAATTTGTCAACACCATTATAACGACACAGATCACTCCGCCTATTCATGCCAGAGTCCCACAGAAAAAGTGATTGACAGGTGGTAATTTGTGTGTAACTTATCTATTTATTTATGATTTGGTTATGGGTAAAACAAAGACCATCAGATAGTTGAAACGGTAGGCTAAAAATAATTAATAAGTTATGAATAATTTATTTATTCATAAATAAGTAATTCACCGCCACCTATGACGACGATGCCATCGTCCATTGCGATGTTTCACATTAGACATCGTACGATGCCAAATTGGTCGACATCGCCCAACCCTAGTTGTAATAACTCTGGTAATAGCAGGGGTGTCAAAATTAATTGTTTCTTCAGTGCACCACGATGCAGATGCAGACATTTCGGTATCAGTTCAGTAATAATCATAACCGGTTATTATGTACTGATGTCATTTATCTTATATGCACTATGTCTGTAGCTTACTATGGCCAGGGAGGCGAGCGGCGGTATTTCCAAGCCCCAACTACTTAACAACGCAGAAGCTGTTTACAATTTCACTGCGTATGTGTTTGCTAGACAGTCTTTCACTGACACTTACAGCAGAAGCCCCTGTTTAACTGCGATTGACAGAATGACCACCGCGTCTATCATGGATCAGCTGTGATCGCCGCTGCTGTTTATCAGTGTTAAAACCAGGTTTTACTCATCTGTGAAGAGCGCCAGCGCGTAGAGCCAATCGCAGCCCTTTCAGTTGAGCGCGTGAGTAATCAAAGAGGTGTAAGAAAGCACTTGCTAGACAAAGATTAGAAAGCGAGCGGGATATTTATATTTGTTTATTTGCTATAAATGCTAAATATATTAAAGGCACAGTTTATATATCTGACTGTTTTGTAAAATTGTATTACAAATAGCAAATATAAATATATTTATATATTTTAATACAAGAATTGCTGTGCTGTGAAGAAAACATAAAACTGTGTATGGAAAGCATCGACAATGCACCATGATGCACCGAGATATCGAAATGATCCGAATCGATGGCATGATAATCATACCGAACCGTGAGACCAGTGTAGGTTCGCACCCCTAGGTAATAGTATCTCATCTCCCCATCTTTCTGAATGAAATGCCTATTTTACTACATCCAATCAGCTCGTAGTAGAAAAACAAGCCACGCCCACTGTTTTCTCATTTAATATTCAGTCTTTTAGGAGCTGCTTGACAATACGAAAGAAAAAAATGGTTGCAGCTTCCGGTTCATGCTGACTTTAAGGTTAGATTGAGCACATCCTCAAGTCCTGGCTAAATGTCAGATTTTCCTGCTTTTTTAGACTTTGAGTAATGCAGTCAGGGTTCAGTCGTGTGCTGAAAGGGCGCATGAGGAGAGCACATCAGAAGTTTGCTATATAAGAATCTCCTTTTCCTCCGGGCGATGATCTGATGCTCCTTTAAACTGATGAGGATCCGATCGGAAACACGCGCTCTGGAAAATATCAGAAACCAGCCCTCCAGTCAAACATGCTCAATATTTCAGCTTTATTTGATTTGACTGAACATGCATGAGAAGCACTATAGGATCTAATAGTGGCTGTTCATCTGCAGGGGGCGCTATTTTAGAGAAGCTACTGTTGATATTGTCACCAGAGCAATTCCAGCATTGTGCATGTGACATTTTCAATAAAAACTCTAAACTTAAATTCATATAGAAAATATACACTCACCGGCCACTTTATTAGGTACACCTTACTAGTACTTGATTGGACCCACTTTTGCCTTCAGAACTGCCTTAATCCTTCATGGCATAGATTCAACAAGGTACTGGAAATATTCCTCAGAGATTTTGCCCCATATTGACATGATCGCGCAGTTGCTGCAGATTTTTCGGATGCACATCCATGTTGCGGATCTCCCGTTCCACCACATCCCAAAGGTGCTCTATTGGATTGAGCTCTGGTGACTGTGGAGGCCATTTGAGTACAGTGAACTCGTTGTCATGTTTAAGAAACCAGAGATGATTGGCGCTTTATGACATGGCGTGTTATCCTGCTGGTAGCAGCCATCAGAAGGTGGGTACACTGTGGTCATAAAGGGATGGACATGGTCAGCAACAATACTCAGGTAGGCTGTGACATTGACACGATGCACAATTGATACTTAAGGGCCCAAAGTGTGCCAAGAAAATATCCCCCACACTATTACACCACCACCACCAGCCTGAACCGTTGATGCAAGGAAAGATGGATCCATGCTTTCATGTTGTTGACGCCAAATTCTGACCCTACCATCTGAATGTGGCAGCAGAAATGGAGACTCATCAGACCAGGCAACGTTTCTCCAATCTTCTATTGTCCAGTTTTGGTGAGCCTGTGTGAATTGCAGCCTCAGTTTCCAGTTCTTAGCTGACAGGAGTGGCACCCGGTGTGGTCTTCTGCTGCTGTGGCCCACCCGCCTCAAGGTTGAACGTGTTGTGCATTCAGAGATGCTCTTCTGCAGACCTCAGAGTTACTGTTGCCTTTCTATCAGCTGGAACCAGTCTGGCCATTCTCCTCTGACCTCTGGCATCAACAAGGCATTTGCGCCCACAGAACTGCCGCTCACTGGATATTTCCTCTTTCTTTATTGTCTCTTGGTTATGGATGTGACATCCTTCCATTATGCATGTGGCACTTGTGTGACTGAAATATCAAATATAGCTGATTAAAAACATTGACAGAGACATTTTTGAGTATATTTAAAGTGCTGTAAAATACTTGCTTATACAATTTTTTTTGAAAAGGTTTCACTATTTTGGTGAAACTTTTTTTATGGGAAGGTCAACATTTGCAGGGAATTGCTCACAAACACATTTATTGACATGCACAGCACAATGCACCTTAAAAAAAGCTGTTTGCTGTTAGTTTAAACTGCTATTTAAAATTAAAAACAACTTAATTCTGGCTGGGTTTTTTGTTTTTTTGCAACAACCTAATTGTTTAATGTTCAATCTAATGAGATTTGTAACAACCGAGTTAACTTAATTCCTTTATGTTCTCCAAACACAAATCAATTGTGTGGAACCCAGCATTTATTACAGTGTATAGGTGCATCCCGTAAACCACATACTTATGCTACATTCTAGAAACAGTCAGAGATGGGAATTTACAGGTGATCCTATAATTGCAGGCACATTCATCATGTCAAAAAGTAAAGGTAATACATATCTTATTTAAAGTATATTCAATTTTAACAAGTCGTTGCTTATTGGCAAACACAAATTATTACATTTTCTCACGATTGTTTGTCACCTCAAGTGTTACAGACCAATTTGGTAATCTGTAAAAATTCCAATAAATCATAGCAAGAAAATCTTTGTATTAGATAAATAGTCCTTACATTTCAACATTGAAACCAAGATGATGTTTCACCTGTGGACACACACACACACGCACATACATGTCTGCCTATAGTAAAACCACAGTTAATTTTTGGTTATATCATGGTCTAACAACAGCAATCATTGTAAGCACAAATAAACCATAATTTTAATTACCATAGTTTAACCATAGTAGTACAGTAGTAAAACTGAATACAAATTGATCTCAATGTGCCAACAAAACCCGATTACTACACTTTTACAATTGCAATTAACACATTTTCAGTTGTTTGTGTAGCTTAATACATTCTTCAGTAAATCAAATGTATGTATTTATTTAAATTACATCTAATTTATGAACAAGTTTTCAGTGTTTTGAGGGATATTTAGTGTATTCTGACCTTCACTATCCTCTGATTAGCTATTTTAGAAGTTACTGTAGGTCAAACAATACAAACTATGCATCTAATTTGACGTTATTTAAAGCTATATGTAGAAACAAACACATATTTTACCAGATTTTTACCTTTTTTGTCTATCAGCCCTGCTGAAAAAAACTGCTTAAACTAGCCTAAGCTGGTTGGCTGGTTTTAGCTGGTTGACCAGCCTGGTTTTGGAGGGGTATTGGCCATTTCCAGGTTGGTTTCCAGCCAGGTTGGTCCAGGTTGGTTTCAAGCCATTTCCAGCCTTCCTCAGGCAGGAAAATGACCAGCTTAAGCCAGCTAAAACCAGCTTGACCAGCCTGGTTTAAGCAGGACATGGCTGGTTTTGGCTGGTCAAACTAGTTTAAGCTAGTCAACTCCCAGGCTGGAAATGGGCAAAACCCCTCTAAAACCAGGCTGGTCGACCAGCTAAAACCAGCCAACCATTTAGGCTGGTTTAAGCTGGATTTTTCAGCAGGGAGTGCTCTAAATCTGCCGCTTTCAGACTGTTGAATGATTTCTCGCACACTGATTGGCGCGATTATACATTCCCAATGGTATGAGCCGTTATAGGGGTGGGTCAAATGTATATTTATCTCATCTATTATTCATTTTTAACATCATTATTTAAAATACAGATCATAATTATTAATATGCGTCTACTTTGACTTTACTTCAGGGCTATATGTAGAAACAAACTGATATTTTTTCCAGATTTTACATATTTTTTTGTCTGTTGAATTCATTTTTTCCCGCAAAGAGTGATTGGCGCGATTAAGCCTTCACGATGGTATGAACCATTATAGGGGACGGGTGGTCAAATGTATATTTATCTCATCTATTGTTTGAATTATTAACATTATTATTTAAAATACAGATAAGGGCAAACCACTCTCTATTAAAGTGCTAGCCCCCATACGTCTTGTTTGACGTCCTTCAGGAGGGATCAAGGGTTAATCAGGGAAGGCAAGACCCCCCCCCCCCCCCCCCCCCCCCAAAAAAAAAAAAAAACCCAAACCCCCTTATAATTCACACCCTGCTACAACTACAAAAAGAAAGTTTACTAAGGAATCCACCACGACTACAACACTGAAAGAAAAAACTGGAGCAGACAACAAAACAAATGTGCTTAATAAAGCGTCCAGATGGCGGCCGCGGTGTTTAATGCTGTATGTGCAGAGAAAAAGAGTCAAAGAGCAGATTAGCGCATTAAAGCATATGGAAAATGAGGCTCGTGTAGTGTTTCTGCTTTACTTGTGTCAGCGCTACTGAATAAAAGAAAGATGAGATAATAAAGACAGGACACTTGCAGCATTTACTGCGGTTATTGACTCTGAGGGTTTGTCTCTATCTAGCGGTCAGAGTGAAAATGACACCAGTGCTTTTTAATGTAATGCTGGATTGAAGTCTTATACGCTCTTATGAGAAAATAAATAACATTGATTAAAAGCTTCTTTTTTATTAAATGCAAAGCACACCATGCCTATAGAACACACAACAAGCTTTTTATAAAAGTAACTTTAAAGGGCATGAATTACAAATTGTAAAAGGAAGAGCAAAATGGATGGATGGATGGATAAATGGATGGATGGACAGACGGAACGAAAGATCAAACGATAGATAGACAGAGACCGACAGAACAATACATAGAATGAGACAGATAGAAAGACAGATAGAAAGACAGATATAGACAGACAGACAGACAGACAGACAGACAGA
>CAIGQZ010035043.1:2037867-2080323 GCA_903798205.1 Danio tinwini
ATAGCAAATTAAGTTTTTTCTTAAAGATTTTGAATGATTTTTGTGTAAATAATATATCCAAATATGAGTTTAATAACCCAAATCCATCATCATTTGTAGTAGAGACATATATTTATGTAAAAATGTTTGTTTATGTCTTAGAATGGCTCCTGCACTAAATATACATGATAATTAAATTATTATTACTCAGAGATTTTGCTCCATATTGACATGAAAGCATCACGCAGTTGCTGCAGATTTGTCAGCTTTACATCCATGATGTGAGTCTCCCATTCCACCACATCCCAAAGGTGCTCTATTGGATTGAGTTCTGGTGACTGTGGAGGCCATTTGAGTACAGTGAACTCATTGTCATGTTCAAGAAACCAGTCTGAGATGATTCACACTTTATGACATGGTGCGTTATCCTGCTGGAAGTAGCCATCAGAAGATGGGTACACTGTGGTCATAAATGAATGGACATGGTCAGCAACAATACTGTGGCGTCGACACAATGCTCAATTGGTACAGATGGGCCAAAGTGTGCCAAGAAAATATCCTGATCCATTCTGATGCTCGGTTTGAACTGCAGCAGATCGTCTTGATCATGTCTACATGCCCTAATGTATGTAGACCATGTATGAGTTGCTGCCATGTGATAGGCTGATTAAAAATGTGCATTAACCAGCAGTTGCACAGGTGTACCTAATAAAGTGGCCAGTGAGTGTATGTTATTAATGGGAAATTATGGAAAAATAAATATAAAAAAATGAAATAAATAAAATAAATAGGATGTATAACAAATCCAAATAAAACTGTAATGCTTAAAAACCCCATTTCATATTTCAACCAACACTATAACATCATAACAAATAATAAAAATGGTAACATTCATTAAATATTTGAAAGATGTGAAAGTTACAGGTTCACCCAAGTGTAACTATGCTGACAAAATATGTCCGCCAACAGCAACACAGGAGCAATCTTACAATCCTATAATTTACTTTGACCTTGTGTGAAAGGAAAAAAACAATGCATCCAGCCCCATTAGCTGCTGATTAATACATGATTGATGATTTTTCCATCTGGAAATGTCACTATAATTATTCAACGATCCGTCTGTGAACAGCGATTCTCAGTCGCAGATGAAAGAAGCAGAGTTCAGAATGTCATAAATTCATTTTATTATGAAAAAGAAAAAGCATATCTCATATCATAGTGTACAGTGTAACAGACCATCTCCCACAAGAAAAGTCCATTCGTGGACGCCTCAATAAATGGACGAGAATTATATATTTATTTATATATATATAACAGTGACATTTTATAATAAGGTTGCAATACACTACAAAAATCCTGGTTGCCTTACATTGCTATGTTAAACTGACTTAAAACAGCTTGAGTAACTTTTAAAATTAAGTTATAACATGAATAACTTGGTTTATAAGTTACAATGAACTGAAAACATTTGCTGTCGGGACTAATTTTTCCATCCTGATCTCACAAGGAAACATAAGTATTTTACGTTTTGTCAGTTTAGTGGCTAATTCTTACAAATGCAGTTGTATGTCATACTAAAATGTACGATTTTAAAAAGGAGGCGTGGCACCCAACCCCGCCCCTAAACCCAACCGTCATTGGGTGAGGAGCAAATCATACTAAATCGTACGAATTAGATCGTACGAGTTCATACGAATTAGCCACTAAATCTAAACCTTACGAATAGGCATGAGTTTGCGTTGAATTGTTCATATAATTTTTTACAGTGTTGTTAAAGTATTTAGTTACTAACATGAGCAAACAGTGAACACATTTATTACGGTATTTATTTACCCACTTACAGAGCATTAACTAATGTTAAAAAGCACAACTTTGGATTTTAATAATGCATTAATAAATGTTGAGTTATGATTCAATTATGTTCATCATTGGTTCATAATAGTCAATACATTAACTAACACAACCTTATTGTAAAATGTGTCCAAAACAACAACAACAACTTCAAAATAAAAGCAAATTACTGCAAAAGTACTGGATGTTATCAAATATGATTTCCTATAAATTTTCTGAATATCCCAGAATGAGTAAGTATGAATGTCCAGCCGGTTCAAATGTTATCACTGGATTGAATGGGCATTATCAGTGGTTATCAGCTGATAGATATGGGCCTTGTGCACCTACTGGTATCATCCCAGGGTTATCATCCCTCCACATGGTTAATCAGCTATAGATCACATACGGCTGCTGCCGGAAATTAACGAGAATTATTATATAATTTATTAAATTTCCCAATAATTGTATTTTATTAATGTCCACCCCTACCCCAACCCTAAAGTAATGTAAAAACAGATCTGGATCTGGAGTCTTCTCTATACTATACAAGTATAGCTGATTAACCATGTGCATGGATGATAACAGCCTTCTGAGTCTACCAGTAGACACAGAAGGCCCCTACTGGCCCATATCTATCAGCTGATAACCAACAATAATGCCCATTGAATGTTTGAGTGATAACATTCAAAGCGGGTGGAATGTCATTAAAGGTTAGTACAATCATACTTATATAATGAAGAAAATGCTTCAGGTTTGCAAGTGCAATACTATCCAGTTTAAGAGGACGTTTAGTGTTAAAATCATATGATATTCTCTGATAATCAATCATAAGTCTGTATATTAGTTATTCTTTGCAGAAACCAGAGTCCTGAACTAGTGCTGCCCTAAATGCTAAACATGTTAAAAAAAAAATTAAAAGAAATAAGAAGTGTCACCATCACCATTCAAATAACCAATCTTGTTAATTTTTTTGCATTCCAGATGCTCATGTAAAAACTACATAATAAAAGCTGTGGTAACATTTTATTTGCAGGGGATGTTCATAAGACATAAAGGGTCCTATCATACATACAGCAAAAAAATGTGCAAGATGTGTTAGGCACGATTTGTTGCTATTTTCAGACCAGTGCAACCCTAATTTTCATGTTTTGCACCACATTGTTTAAATAGCGAATTCATTTGTGCCTTTGTGGACTCATCGGTGTGCTGATCTATAAAGGAGGTGTGTTATGGCACATGGTTGGCGTGTTGCTATTTTGTGGAACTGAATTAGATTGTAATAATTGTAGTTATGTGGGTTCAATTCATGACAGTTTTCATTAGTATAATGTTATTATTATTAGCAGTATTATTTATTATATGCATATTTATATTTGTTTTAATAAAAGCAAGTTTAGATAGGTCCACCTGTCGTGTTTTGGAGACGTCTACATCACCAAATGAGGCATAAGAACAGAACGTGTGTTTGATATAAATGTTTTTTTGACCACACTTCATTATTACTGTTCATTTATTCGTTTGCTGGAAATAAGAACTGAATTTAGAAATAGTTTTGCTTAACAAACTAGATTAAATATGCAGGCTAATGGATGAAAAAGTAAAGAGGCTGAATGGAGGAGGCTCGTTCTTTATCCTCGTGCTGCAGATGCTCTGTTTAACTGTTTTCTTGCTAATGAAGCGTTCAGTTTTTCCTCCTACAAAGTGTTTATGTAAATAGCAAATGCACCATAGCGTGACGCAACTGACTCTTAAACGGAATGGGAGATGAGACTCTGATTGGTTTAATTAAATGTTATGCTCAAAACACATCCGGAACTCATTAAGAGAATAAACACAACCCTGTTAGATCACGTGCTGGGGCACAGAGTGTATTTCTGTGGATACGGACACGCCCTTAATGCTTTTGCGCCATGCTCTTTAAACTTTGCGTCTACATCGTTAAAATAGAGCCTGGAACTTTTTTAATTATGACAAGACACTATAAATGACAATGATATTTTATGCATGTTTATGACAACCATCATTAAGCTCAGTCATGTCATTTTAAATGAAACGATGATGTTAGAAAGGTCATTGAAGGACGACATAAATTCTGTCATAAATGACTTGATTTATGCCATGATTTTTATAACAGTGCCATTAATATAATTCCTGACCTCAACTACAGGGTACAAATTGAATTTGTCATTAAAATGCCATTAGTTAAATATTAATAATGCGGTTTTAAAATTATTTGACAAGTGTTTGACACTTTTATTGAGACATTTTAATGGCAAAATCATTCATCTAGTACAAAAAGTGTTGAGAAAAATATTAATGACACTATGACAGATTTATTATAATTATGATGAGTTAACAAAGACATCTCAAGCAGCCATCTTTGCATTTAAAATTACATAACTGAGCTAGTGCTGTTAATAACAGTTGTCATAAGCATGCATAAAATCTTAAATTTATAACATGTCATGATTATGAAGGTTTTATGCCTGTCTTTTGAACACCCCTTCATCATGTAAAATGTTACCAAAGCTGTGACCGTGAGAGAAGACCTGCTACTGTGTTCAGTGTCCAGAACGCTTCATTTCTACATGTATTTTTGTTCTGAAAATGTTCATGACTGCTGCATAAGAGTTCTGACTCCCTAAATAACTACCACCAATAAAGTCCTTTCTCCATGATGAGGTAGAATCCAAACATTTCTGTGAAGACACTTTGATAATTAGTATGGGAATGTATACAAAACCGAAAATATACATTTATATATGCACATAGGCTTCAGCAACTCATATTTCAAATCGCATAAAAGTGACAAGAGTGACGTCAGGATAATCACTGAAAAACTGTGTTCACAATCGCATCATAAACTCCAGCTCCAGATAAAACGGTGCTTAAACGTTTCCAATGACTGTAAATGTACGAACGTCCACAGCTGGCAGAGAAAACAGCCAGCAAAAAGGCTCAATGGTTTTAATACCAATCATCAAAACTGCTTCTGTTGGACCAGCAGAGAAAAAAGAAAAACAGCAACGCAGAAATAAAGCCGATGCATGCAAGAGGAATGTCTGATTCACTGCACAGTCCATGTTTTCAGCTGTGTGCCTACAGGCGGACAAACATACATTTTATTCACATATGTCTGTGCATTGCACTTTGAAGGGAAAGTTATTTATATATATATATGACATACATTAGTAAGAATTTATCTTTACATTCATGATATGCAAGAAGCCCTAAAAGGGAATGTTAAGAGTCTTTGTGCTGGAAAAAAAACCTAAAATAACAAAAGAAAAGGCCATTGAAATCAGAGGAAGATATAAAAAAATATATATATATTTGGGTAAATCTCACAAAAACATCTTCAGGTTGCATTGCACACACATTTTTTCCTAAATTCTAATTACCATTTTAATCTATATTATTAGACGTACATTATACTATATATAATTTTAATTCAAATTAAGCTGAATTAGGTTTTTGTCACTTAATTATTTTTGTTGTTGTTGCACTACAATGCTATATTTATATTGAAATTATTTAAAGAAAGCACATTTCTATTATCTTTATTATTTATCACTCTTATTTTGTTAGTTTAAATATATAAATGTATACAACTATAGTGGAATAGTGATATAGACCACATTCTCAGTTTCTCATTTATAAAAGTATGTGCTTAGGTAAAATATATATACACTGTAAAACGTTTAACATTGGTTAAACTTACAAACTCCAGTTCACCAGCTGCCTTGAAAACAACTTGGAGAGACTCTTTGTAACTTAAGATGTTAAGTTTCACAATATATTTAACTAAAACTCAACATCTTAAGTTGAAATCTCTAAGTTGAAGTTCAAGGCAGGTGCTGAACTTGAGTTTGTAAGGTTAACCAATGTGAAACGTTTTACAGTGATGTATATTATCCTGTAAATTCTGCAACGTAATTTCAGAAAAGTTTATATTGGTTTTAAGACAACACAATAATTTAGCAATATTGAGTGGTATAAACCTTATTAAATTCTTTTATGTTTATATGTTGTTTTATTTTTTATAAGATTGACAAATTTTCATTATTTAAAACATAAACAAAACATTAAGATTTTTATATTTTTTATTAAGGATTTTAATTCCCAATTAGCTAAATAATTAAGTTCCTAGCACTTTAATACATATTTGCACTACAGTGATATAATTGTATGTAATTGTATTTCAATTATTTAATGCACTGCACTTTTATTATAGTTTAAACATACAACTATTAACATCTATAAGGGAGGGAAAACAATCAGTGGACCACTTGCAAATTCCCACTTTCTCCGGATTTATGATTTATAATTATGTGCTTAAGTAAAAGAAAATATCTATTTTTGTTCTGTAAACTCCTGATCATATTTCTTGCAAATTCAAAATGCCATTTAAAGCATAACATTATTGAAGACATGTTTATATTGATTTAAAGCCAACACAATCATTTTGCAATATTAAGTTGAATAATCCTCATTTTCATTAAGTTTTTGTTTTCAAGATTTGAACCAATTAATTAAAAATTTGGAGGAAACATTAATCAGACATTTATAGATTAAAAACAAAGAAATTAATGATTTTAATGCTCATTAAACTGAATAATTAAGTTTCTAGAACTTTATCAAGAATGATCTGCAATAATATGTATGGGGCTAATTTGATAAAATTGTTAACTTATGTTGTTGTCTTGATGAGTGTTGTTATTGTGTGATTGTTGCATGCATGCAATTGTTGTCTTAAACCCAGCGTTAAAGACCAATTTCCTTTCTGTGCCAAGCAGAACGGGCATTAAAGTTTAAACTAAACTAAACTAATGCATATTTCCACTACAGGGATATAATAATATTTCAATGAATTAAAGGCAGTGCACTTGTATTACAGTTTAAATATATAAATATATAGAGCTAGAAGTAATCAAAAACATTCATATGACCACTCAGAAATTCTCTATTTCTCTGGATTGATGATTTATATATAATTATGTGCTTAAGTAAATAAAAAAAACGTTCTGTAAACTCATAATATTTCTTGCAAATTCAAAATGTCATCATTTAAAGCATAATTACAGACATGTTTATATTGATTTAAAGACATCAGAATAATTTAGCAATATTGAGTGGAATAATCCTTATTTTTTACCACGTTTTTTATATTTGTATCTTGTTTAATTTTTATAATATTTAGACAAATTTAAAATTGGGAAGAGACATTAAGCAGACCTTTACAAAGTAAAAATAAAGCAATTAATGATTTTAATTTTCAGAATAATTAAGTTCCTAGCAGTGACATATTTATTTTTCAATGAATTAAAGGCAGAGCACTTTTATTATAGTTTAAATACATTAATATGTACAGCTAGAGAAAAAAAAAACATTCAACTGACCACTCAGAAAATCTCAGTTTTTCTGGATTAATGATTTATAATTGTGCTTAAGTAAAAAAAAAAAAGTTCTGTAAACTCCTGATAATATTTCTTGCAAATTCAAAATGTCGTAATTTAGAGCATAATTTTATGTTTATATGTTTATATTCATAAATATGTACTGATGTATTGATGTTTATATTCAATTACAATTTGGTGGAATATGTTTTTTATGTTTACATCTTGATTTATTTTTATAAGATTTAAACCAATTTTTCATTATTTTACATTTGTAAGAAACATCAATCAGACCTTTATAGAATATATAATTAAGAAATTATGGATTTTAAATCATTAAGTTGAATAATTAAGTTCCTTACACTTTAATACATATTTGCACTACAGTGATATTATTAGTTTTCAATGAATTAAAGGCAGTGCACTTTTATTATAGATTAAATATATTAATATATACAGCTAAGAGAAAAAAAGCATTCAAATTAATCCAATTTCTCTGGATTTATGATTAATAAGTATGTGCTTAAGAAAAAACTCCTGATGATTTTTCTTGCAAATTCAAATGCTGCCATTTAGAGCATAATTCCAGACGTTTGTATTGAATTTATGACAACATAATTTAATAACTCTGATTTTGAGCTTATTTATTATTTATTTTTATCTTGTTTTATTTTTATAAGATTTTAATCCATTATTCCTTATTTAAACTTTGGAAGAATCATTCATCTGACCTTCGTAAAATAAATAAATCAAATAAATCAAACACACACAGTAAATCCTGAAATCTCAGAAATCCCAAGTGATCGCTTAATTATTTTTATATATACCTGATTTATTATTTATGGTAATCAGAATTTAAGGCAAAATGTGCTTCATTTTCTCTAACCAACTATACTTTTTATACGTTTCTCCTCAATGAAATGCAACCCTGCCACGTTTTATGAGAAGTCACCCATTTGGTTGCACACACAAAGTGGTCCAAACATCATCTTTAGCATATAATCTCATCCGCTCCTCTTATATACACCAGCAGGAGTCAGCAAACTCCTCTAGGAAACACCACAGGAGAGAAATCCCACATTTCAGCAATCGCTCTGATGCAAACACAGGTTAAAAAGACCCTCAGATCAGAATACAACTGATTAAATACACAGGACATCCTTAATCTTTGCACATGATCAGCGGTAGCTCACAACTCAATGCATGTGAAACACACTGGTATGAACACACACATATGCATCTAAATATGTGCGTGTGTTTAAATAGGCCTGCATTGCCGTGCATGTCATTCTTTACAGATGATTGCATGCGCATGACGCAGACTGAACAGCAAAATAAAAGCTTCGCGTGCTGTGAAACGGCTACCATCTCTGTAGGGCTCAGTAAGGCATGATCATACGCAAACAAATGTACAGTTGGTTAGTATAGCGATGTAAATTATCATCTATGACTTAAAGCAGCATCATGATTATAATAATACATCATTAGTGTCACTACAGCTACCTATCTAGCAGATTAGCGAAGACGGAAAAGATTCAGAAGAGAAAACTGGATTTTTTTTTCAGGCTCTCGATCACAAATAAACTGTACAGACAAACAACGCGCTCACAAACAGTAGTGGTAGAACCGAACGCACACAAAATAAATGCATTACATGTCATTATTATCAAGTACGCCATTCTGATTGGACGCCCTGCGCAACAAAGAGCCAATCAGAAGCTAGAGTCACTATAAAAAGCTGAAGCGTACAGAGAAACACACACACACACACACACACTGCTGTAAGGCTTTGTTTTAAGTTCATGGCTGCTCCGTTTCAAGTCTCAGTGGTTGATTTGTGTGTTTCTCTATAAGCACGTCGTCCACAGGTTGATGAAAACGGGAATCATGTTCGATCACAGATAACTCCATTTATCTCCAGCCTCCATAAGAGCTTGGTTTCACATAAAAAATATAAGACGGACATATTGATGGACAGTGGGTTTTTGGAGAGTTAACACACAGCGTCTGTAGGGTTAATAGAGTGGAACTTTGCAGCTCAGTGATGTGTAAACTGTTATTTCTCTGGTCTGCAAAGGGTCACCAGTTGGCTTTGACCGCTCTGATGTCACTCACCAAATTCTGAGCCAGACAGATGCCAAAGATCTGAAACATAAAGAGAAAAAGCTTATAACATCTTCCAGGGTTCTTGCACCATTTTTAAAGTAAAATTTTATGCTTTTTAAGACCTTTTTAAGACCTCAACAAATATAATTTAAGACCCAAAATGTTCATAAATTCTTTGGAATAGGTTACTCAATTTATTGCCTCCTACAATGGAAATCAAAACTTGAAAGTTTTCCATTTGGTATCAATTATGTGCAATTTGTAAACTCAGTAAGTAAAAAAAAAAGTTAAAATACTTTTCTTTGAGACCTTTTTCATTTCTTTTTTTTGTTCCTTTGTGATGTAGAAAAGAGCCAACGTAACATAGATAACAGGGCTCGAAATTGCGACCGTTTTGGTCGCATACACACCTGAAATGTAATCTATGCGACCTCAAATATATATTTGGGAGCACTTGTGCGAGTGCATAAAATTGATGTCGTGCGACCAGTTTTCACAGCAAAATGTTCACCACATGCGCGGAATTAGGAGGCATTCATGCATGAAGCATCTTTGCACCTAAAAACACCAAACGCAGCGCTCAGGAAGGGTTTAAACAGCTGACATGTCAACTTGCTGCAGTAAACAAAGCCTGCAATGCTTGCCCCGCCTTGAAGCTCTTCTTATTGGCCCACTGTGCTAGAACAGAATGTGAATGGATTGGTTAATATCAACTGTCAATCACTCAGTTCAGATGACAGGGAGTTACAGCCGCGAAAATGTAAAGGTCTGGATCCGAGAGAATAAAAACAACACTGACAGATTTAGTTTTGAAAACCACCTAAAGTTACAAATAATGGCACATCTGATTAGTGATCATGTGCTGAATGTTAATTCAGCATTTACACTTTTCGAAGAGTGGATAAAAGACTTCCAGTGATTAAAGTCTGCTATGAAAATGACTAAAGCATTAACCGTAAAGCCGGTGAGACAGAGTTTTCAGGTAACCGTGTTTGCCACTGAATCTACACATTTGCACGAGATCTATCACGAGATGTAGTAACGTTATTTAATCCTTCATTTAATCGTCACGATGCTGTCAGTCGTGTGACTGACACCGCATTCACCATCACTAAAGAGCATGCATTCACTGAGATGAAACTAATATTGCAGCTCATGAAAAGACCGTTATTGCTATTAAGATGATGTAATATAATAATAAGTTATGTCAATATCATCTGTGCAATATCAGACAGCACCCGTGAGAACAGCACAGTTGTTATTGTTAATAAGTTCATCTTATTCACCTCAAGCAGTGCGTGCAGGGCCGGTGAGCATGTGCAGATTTTTGTTTATTTGTTAGTTGTGATTAGAGTGTTAATATATAATAGAATCTGTTAAAATAAAACATGTCATAACGGTGCTCAACATTTTTGGTGGGTGCGACTAAACTTTGTCTGGTGCGCCTACATCTTTGAAGTTAGGAGCACCGGTGCTACCAAGAAAAAAGGTTAATTTCGAGCCATGGATAAGTTGGATTACACTAAACACAATGCCTTGTATAAAGGAACTATAAAGAATAGAATACTAAAACACATGTTATTACATGACTTTTAATGAGAGAAACCCTTTGTTTTGTCATCCCAAATTCTACTCAAGACATGTGGCGTAGCTCTACTGCTCTCTTCTCAATTTCATGGTCTAGGTCCACCAACTCCCTTCTCTTTTCCTTGCATCTTTTTCTCATGGAATTAGATTTAGTGCCATCTTGGTCCCTGCTGTATTCTCAGCCTTCTCTGCATGACCATCTGCATCCTTGAGTTTCACACACTTTAAACGCAGCAAGTAATATGTGAATGGTGTATGCGCATGGATTATAATTTTGGCTCAGTGGAGGGGGGACGCGAGTGAAATTGGCCAAACTTGAGGGTGTATGTGTCCTTAAAGTTTGAAAACCCCTGGTATGGAGAACCCACAGTGCCGCTGCCTTTTGGGTGTATGGCGGTGAAATGAAACTTGTCATAGCCGACTGTGAGGTGGCGTTTGAACTAGTAACATCGTTATGTCGAGCTGCAAACAATGCAGAGATTGATCTGGACCCACTATGACTAGCTGCTGCAACGTACCGCTGGTGCTATCCTCCTTTCATGTGCGACTCGACAGCTTTAAGCCCCAACAACGTGTAATGGTAGCATGCAGGTGCAGACCGACATCAGCGTCTGTGGCCGACCTACCGTAATAAGCTAATAAATCACGGAGACTGTCATTTCACTCCTGCTTCACATATACTAAATTAATAAACTATTAGATGTTTTACGGTGGATCGATGTGCTTTCCTATCGTCATTTAGCACACCGGCTGAAAATGTAATACCTACAGCAAATTTACGGCAAATTTAAGACAATTTAAGACCTTAATTTCCCGGATTTTAATAAAAGACATTTTAAGACTTTTTAAGGACCCCCGGGAACCCGGTCTTCAGAAATATGGCTGTTCATGTGAAAGCACTCTCATTTGTGGATCTAAAATGAAGAAATATCTTGATGTATAAGCTTGATATATTACTCAAACAGGCAAGAAATATTGCAATTGTATATACACATATATAATTTAATCATACATAAATTATTCATACCCCTGGCAAATCCTGACTGAAAGTTACTTTTATTCAACGGCCAAGTTTTTTTTTACCTGAAATGACACAGGATTCTCCCAAAAGAGATTGGGGTTTGACTGTATCTATATTTGTAATAAATTTAAATAAACGTGCATTGGGAAACACTCACTTTGGCCACAGCCATATCACCTTGCAGTTATCAAAAATGATTTATACATCAATCTGATGACATATAGCCTATATTTATGAGGTCCAAGCAACATCTCCAGGTTTTGATGAATAAGCTACTATATGTTAATACTTTACATTTAAGTACAGCAGTTTTTTTTTTTTACTTTTTAATTACAGTAGCCTACCATTTTTAACTTTTAAAAGCACATTTCAATATAAACGTTGACGTTTTATTTTGTTTGTTTGTTTGTTTTTTTCATGTAAGCACAGTACAGTGTAATGTTCAAAGTGATTATAATGTTTAAAGTGACTGATAATAATAAATATTCTTAATAATAGATATTAGCTGTAGCTTCTTTTTTGGGCCTGTGGGGGAAACCAGAGCACCCGAAGGAAACTCACACCAACACGGGGAGAACATGCAAACTCCATACAGAAACGCCAACTGACCCAGCCAGGGGCTTAAACCAGCGACCTTCTTGCTGTGAGGCGAATGTGCTACCCACTGCGCCACTGTGATGCCCATGTTTTTATATTTTATGGTAAAATTTAATACATTAAAATTAAAACTTTACTTCTAAACTTTACTTTAACATGCTTTCTATTTTTAGTTGAAGAGAACAACTCTTAAAATTGTCGTTTTTATCAAGCGTTTAAATAATAATTTACATAAGTAATAATTAAATAACACATTTTTAAACATAACTTTTAATGACTAGTTTCAAATGACAATTTTTCTTTACTAGATATTTTTCAAAATACTAATATTCAGCTTCAAGTGCAATTTAAAGGCGTAACTAGGTTAATTAGGTTAACTAGGCATGGTTGATTTGGCAAATCATTGGACAACAGTGGCTTGTTCTGTTGCCATTTTTAAAACTCTTGGCAGGGCTAATAATATTTATCTCCAGACAAACTAAAAGACACAAGACTTTCTAGAAAAAAAATAACACTTTATAATAACTACACACTATGAACCATTTATTAAGCATTAGCAAATAGTGAATTAATTAGTTTATATCAGTAGTTCATATCAGTTTATAACCACAGCTACAAATGCGGCATTCTTGACTTTTTATAATGTGCTTAATAATTGTACTTTCATACTTTAAGGATTCATTTTTCATTACTTAAGTATTGCATTATTTACAAACCAGTTATTTAAGAATAGTTGGTTGTTTTTAAGATCATTCAGAATGAGTTAGTAAATGATTAATAAACTATTCAAATGACCATTTATAATTCTTACTATTCAGGCATATATTAACTTGTATGTTAATAAATGCTTTATTAACTTAACTTCATAAAGTTTTGTGACCTAATCTAAAATGAGGACTATTTCTGCTTTATAAATCCCTTATAAATAACAATTAAAGGCTCAGTTAAATTCTAAACAGAAAAAAAAACATAAACGACTTTATTCATTTCTATTAATTTGAAGATACACAAATGAAACTGCATCAAATCAAAAATAAATATTTGCATTCTTAACTTTTAAAGCATCTAAACATTGTTTAAATTATGTTTAAACATTGCTAAATAACATTAAAATGTTGTATCATAATATGTTGTTAAATTATTATATTGCTGTTGTTTTATCCAGTTTTATGTCGTGTTTTGACACTCCTGTTATTCAGCAATGTTTAAACTTACAGTAATTTTATTTTTTAGATTAGATTGCAAAGATTATTGTTCATTTGATACTAATTTAATTGTCATTTATAAGGGATTTATAATGCATAGTCTTCACTTTAGATTAAGTAACAAAACTGGATGAAATTGAGTTAATAAAGCATTTAATAAACATACAAATATGCCTGAACAATAAGATGTATAAACGTTGATTTCAATATTGAATTAATCATTTACTATCTCATTCTGAATGATCTTAAAAACCACCAACTACTGTTAAATACAAATGGTTTGTAAATAATACAATACTTCAGTCATGAAAAATCAACCAGTCACAAATTATGAAAGTACAATTATTAAGCACAATATAAATGTGCTTATAAGTCAAGAATACAGCATTTGTAGATGTAGTTATAAACCGCTAACTAACATTTATTAATGTAGAGTTAATGATTAACAAATAATGAAATAACTATATGCTAATGATTAATAAATGGTTTATAGTGTGCAATTATACAGTAAAGTGTTACCGAAAAATATGATAGAAAATAATATGACAAATGTCCTTGCTTTGTTAAACAGTGCTTGGGAAATATTTGAAAAACAATACAAATTTCACAAGAGGGCAAATAATTTTGTTTTCAACAGTATATATAAATATAAAATCACTTGTAAATTGAATTAGAGGTAGACACAAAAATCTTGTCTTTGACCATTTCATATAAGTATATTTGTTTTCATTTTTTTTCTTTTACCTCGACATGTTGAGATTGACCACACTTACAGCTGAATTATAAAGTTTAACCAGAAGGTGGCAGCATGACATGACATTCAATTATATGAGACCTGATTCAGGCAAATCACTTCAGTCAAAGAGCATTTGCATGCACTCAATGCATTTCCATAAGCATTGTCCTTACCTGTAATAATGCAATCCCTACAAACACCCCAGCAACAACGATCAGGTTGTCCTGAAGCCACTTTTCAAACTGTCCCACACAGCCCTTGGTGTAAATGTACTTCTGCTGATCCAACTCCTTGCAAAAAAAGATGATTCATATCAGCACTAGATGGAAAATATCATTGAATGCAGATTGTTTTGGTTTCAGTAAGAGCAGCTTATTAAAAATGTTTAGTCTGTTGAAGATGTTTCTTTTGATATTTAGTTTAATACAGCTAGTAAATGTTGTTACATTTCCTAATTCTTTGCTATAATTGTTATATTTTATTATTAATATTCTATATTGATTTAAGCACCTCTAACTCAGATGGGATTTTTGTTTCACAGACTTGAATGGTTCTGTGGGTCTCGTCTATCTAATCTAAGCTTTATTTTGTATTTTCTATTGGATTCGGTTCAGGTGATTGGCTGGGCCATTCTAAAGCTTGATTTTTATTCTCTGAAAGCATTTGAGAGTTTCATTGGCTGTGTTTTGGATCATTGTCTTGCTGAAATGTCCACCCTGGTTTTATCTTCATACTCCTGTTAGTAGATGTTGGACTGAAGAAGCTGATATTCATTTGCACTGAGGAAGGGCAGAGGGTTGCTGAAGAACTACTGAGAGATTTCAGCTGCTGTCTGGGCTTTCACTGCCTTTCTACAACTCCCTTCCTTCATGTGTTCATACTTTTTTCCTGTGTCATTTCATTTTATTACACATGACTTAATTTGGAAACTAATTAGTTTTGTTTTCTTTGCATATATGGATTTCTATGGTTGTTACCATCATCCGATGAAAATTTCAAGTCAACATCACGTGTTAAATACATATTTTCCCCGCTGTATTTTCACTTTGGGCAAAAAATCCAATTGCAGTTTAGTTTTCAGTTTTCTCCATCTTCGTTGCACATACACAAGAGAAATCTTCATTCAAGTGCACCGTGCAGCACAGTTTGTGCACCAGCTCGACCTTTAATCTTTACACAAGTCTAGGATAAACAATCAGTCCTTCACCTGGGCGGACCTGCGTATTAATCTATTTGAGAACAAATATCCTCTCTGAAAAACTCAATCCCACGCCAAAAGAAAAAAAAACTAATATACCACATAAAACCCAGCACACGGAAGATCCAGTTTATGTTACACAGTCAAACAGGAATGTCTGTACTACTGTCTATGGCATTCTGGGAAGGAAGGCAGATGAAAAGGAGTAATTTGGGGCTGTCAGTGACATTTGAAAGAGAAAGCCACACAATCCAGCTTTTGTGAGCCACCCAAACACGTTTTCCAAAGAATCTTTTATCCCTCCAGGGAAGAAGACACAAAGGAGTTCAGAAACGTTACACCCAACCGGTAGGAAGTCAGGAAAAAGTCGATGAAAGGAGAAGAAAATGGATGTATGATATTGGCTAACTTCTTTTACTCTTCAAGGACTTAATACAGTGGCTGAACAAAGAAATGCAGAGCTTTTTTTGAGCAAACATCCGTTTACTTGCTGCTCAATAAAATGAGATTATAAAAGATGAGTAAATGTGAATAGTAGGCTTAATGCACACAGATTAGTGCTGCATGATATTGTATTGCTGTTGTGTTTTCTGCACATTTTCTATTAATAACTGGGATAACTTACCAATTAACATTAGACATCGGTCCTACTTTCAGCTCAAGATGCATTCGAAATTCTGTTTAAAAATGCATCAGGTGTGTGTCTATTGAGTTGGGATGTAGAATTCTACATTTTATGTAATTGATTTATTATTTTGTGTTGATGTTCTAGTTATTTAGTGTTTGCATTCTGCTGCAGAGGGATTAAAGAGGAAGTTTGTAGCTAATTCTGTTCTCTGACTGTCCATAGTCCCTGTTAAATAAATAAGTAAATAAATAAATAATAATAAACAATAAATATTTAAAATTAATATATATATATATATATATATATATATATATATATATTACAAACAAACTTAAACTGCAATACTTTGTTTTCTGCATTATTTATGAACCTGGACCCCCAAACCTTATATTCTTATATTCTTGAGTCTTATATTGCATGAGTATATTTGTGCTAATGATAGCCAACAATACATTGCATGAGTCAATTTTATTTTTATATTATGCATTTTATTTTCTGACAAAAATCTAAAAACCTAAAGTTTTTTTTTTATATAATTGGTATCCGATACATATAAATTATATATCTAAATAGAAATGAACATTTTCTCAAATATATGCATGCATGTGTGTATTTATATATACATAATAAATATACACAACAAGATGGCAGGATGTCACTCCTCATACTTCAACATCAAAGTTTCTGAAAGCAAAGGTCAAGGTGCTCCAGGATTGGCCAGCCCAGTCACCAGATATGAATATCCTTAAGCATGTCTAGGGGTAAGATAAAGGAGGAGGCATTGAAGATGAATCCAAAGAATCTTGATGAACTCTGGGAGTCCTGCAAGAACGCTTTCTTTGCCATTCCAGATGACTTTATTAATGCGTGATTTGAGTCATTCAGAGATGTATGGATGCAGTCCTCCAAGCTCATGATGGAGTCAGACACAATATTCATTCTGTTTCCACTGCAGCATGACTTTATATTCTATACTGGACATTATTTCTGTTCAGTGATAAGACTTTTGTCTAAGCAAAGTCAGACCTTACTGTCCTAATGAAATAATTCAAACTCAAGGCATGATCATATTTTATTTTGGTCAAATAAGTGTGATCTAGAGGCCTTTGCCTTTCATATAAGCCATTTCTGATTACCAAATGAGCAACTAGAAGTCATGTTTTTATTTGCTGTTGCTAAAACATGGATAGGCGACAAGACTTTTGTCAGGTAGTGTATTGTTGGGTATTGGCCAGATTGGGAAAGTTTACACAAACAAAGAAAAATCAATGTTTAAAATGTTTTAAGACCTGCAACACAATATTTGAGTGAAGTAAAGACTTTTTAAGGTATAAAATGTTGCTTTTGAATTTAAGCCTTCATGGACACCCTGCATACGTTCAGTTGTGTACATTTGCTGATTTCCCCCCAACCCCTTTGTTTGTGATGGTTTGCTCTGCTTTTTATTGAACTGTTTTAAGTTATATAACGAGATGCCAAAGTGAAAGCAGGAAAAATGTAGCAACACTTTTTTTTGACCGGCATTCAGTAAATGTTTTTAATCTGCCCGACTGATCTCCTGAAAGTTCTGATACTACAGATATATTGTGTAGCTCAAACAGAGCGTGGTAAAACGTGTCACTCCACCCTTTACTGAGAGGCACAGGCTGGCAGGAGTCGCTCACTTCCCAATTACAGAGCGCCCAAAATTTCCTGTGGCTAAAACTAGAAGCTAATTATCACTTTAAAAGGCTTAAACTGTTAT
The DNA here is from genome assembly GCA_903798205.1 of Danio tinwini. NCBI lineage: Eukaryota > Metazoa > Chordata > Actinopteri > Cypriniformes > Danionidae > Danio > Danio tinwini. The sequence goes on from CAIGQZ010035043.1 coordinate 2,055,898, forward strand.
TAAAAGAGAACAAGAGGAACTCAAACGCTGTCTGAATCTCTCACGCGCTTAACCCTTCTGTGCTGCCCTGACACTACATTACATCACGTTTAAATAGCTGGAAGAATATATTTTGGATGTGCAGAAATCCAGTAAGGAGTAACACATTATTTTCCATGTTTATCTTTTTTTTATCATCTGAAGCATGCTGGATTTACATTCCATACTAAAAGTAAACAAGCAAAACACGCACAGAATGCCAGATTAATGTTGAACGAGTATTTCTAAAGCTCATTTCACACACGCTGCTAGTTTCAATTCGAATTTTAATTATGCTTGACGTTAAAAATGTTATTATAATTGTTTTATTGTAATATTTGAATACTGCTAAATGATTTATTAACTTATACGACTTATAAGGAGAACTAATATGTTCAGGAATGTATTATTTAGGTGGCCTAGGGGAGCGTGGGGCACAAAGTAACGCGGGGTTAAATGTAACACAGAGTTTTAAGGTATTAGCTCAGGGTTAGCCATGGCATGCTTCCAAGGATTTCACCACAGTGTCGGCAGACGTCTTCCTGACAATTATAGAAGATTTTTTAACGAAATTTGGATGAGAAACACAGGAGAAACCATTTTGCAGCATAATAGTATTTTTCATTACAGTTGATTTTTTTTATAAAAAAAAAATTCTGAAAATATGTACGTAAAATCATATATTGTTGTGATCACCGTCTTCTGGGCTAAAAGATGAAACCATTTTGAAAGATGTATAAAACACAGAGACTTCAAGCCAGTTTTGAGGAAAACATGACACAGCGGGGTTAGTTGTAGCAGGGTGTTACAATTAAGCCACACACTGTTGGACACCAATTAAACTAACACAATAATGTGTTGAATTTTGAGTGTAATGTTGAGAACTTTTTAAATAAAAATGTTTTTAGTAGAAAATATTGTGTTAATAGAAATATTTATTAATATTTTATTTCTGATAATGCAAATAAATGCTTTGTATAATAACGGATAAATGCATAATAATGCAAATAGATTAAAATATGTTTATCCAATAAACAAATAAATAAATATACTGTGCTATATGTACAATAAAAAAGAAATGAGCCAATTACTGAGGAAATACAGCTACGGTTAAAAGTAAACTGAATTTAAATTAATTGTGTGAAATCTGCCTTTATAAGCATGTGTTACAACTAACCCCCTGTCTGTTACAACTTGCCCTGCAGGTGGGGTAAATAGTAAACATTTATACTCCTGGCACTTTTGGCAAGACTGCACAGAAACCACAGGTCCGGCGATCATAATTCCAGTGCTCATTTGTAGGAGAGGCTTGTGTTTTGTTGCTAAAAAATAGGGTTTGTCTTAGGGCTGTGTATTGTATTTGTATGAGTATGTGTGTCACATTATATTGACAACTTGATAAAGTCGGCAGACAAATAAAAATTTATTTTCCATCCATTCCAATTCATTAGAACTGCACAGTGTGATTGAACAGAGAACAATATATATATTGCAAAGCTTACAAATGGCTTTTTTTGTCTAATTCAGTATTCCCAGGTATAGCGTTAAAACCAAAGTGCAGCCACACATCAGCTCTAAAAGCTGGAGGCACCTTTATATTTTCCGCCATGCTCACTCTTGCTTGCTTCTGATACCGTACTACTTGGCGTTTTGTTGACTGCGAGTTAGCGACATCTACAGGAGTGGAGGAGGAGGTCGTTTGGCACAACTTGAATCGATACTTGAGGTTGGACTATCGATACACTATCGTTAAAGAAATTATAGCGATAGTTAGATGTATCGATATTTTTGCACAGCCCTAGTTTGTCTAACCCTATTACTTGTTCATTATTTGCCCAATACCAAAAAGTGTTACTTTGTGCCCCGCTCTCCCCTACATTACATAGTTTTTTTCACTGATTGATATATTAAAATGTGAGTTATCTGCAGCACATACCTGTGCATAATTCTGTATAAAGTCTGCTGATTTATGTGGAATGATTTTGTGAGTATAGTAACTAAATCTTAACATAGTAAAAAAAACATAACTTTTTTACTTCTATTTAAGGTTTACAATACAAATCCACTTTGATTTTTAAACAAAGCAAGTCTCTCATATAATATATTTACTGAAAGACAGAAAATATTATTTTACAAACCGTGTTGTAAATAAATTGTACAAACATTTGCATATTAGTCAATTATATTATTCATTAATTTTCCTTTGGCTTAGTCCCTTATTTATCAGGAGTCGCCACAGCGGAATGAACCACCAACTATTTAGTTCATCTAATTCACCTATAGAGCATGTGTTTGGACTGTGGGGGAAACCGGAGATGGAAACCCACGCCAACACAGGGAGGACATGCAAACTCCACACAGAAATGCCGACTGGCCCAGCCAGGACTCAAACCAGCGACCTTCTTGCTGTGAGGTGAAGTGCTAACCACAAAGCCACGGTGCCACCCCTCAATAATATTACTGAACTTAAATCAAAAACTGAACAAATACATATTTACACACATTTACATAAGTAAATAAACAGACTCAATCATGGCATAAAAATATGTGGATTTCTGTGCGCACAGATTTCTTGTGGGCCTAGTTATCTGTTTCTCTCAGTAAAACCTGTATAATTTCCAATTATTATTTTCAGGAAGACTGTAGTAACACACTCACCCCTTGAAGCCGCACATCATAGCCACACTGTGTATTCAGGACATCCTCCTAAAGAAAGACCAAGAGAACATGTTCAATAAAACAAACAAAAATTATAGAAAAAAAATCTAATAAAATACAGAACGCAATATTTGAAAAGCTAATGGTTAGAATGATCAGAATTTTTAGAATAAAACATTTTTTAAAAAGATTATTACTGTTACTTTACTTGTTACTTAGAAAAGAACAATTACTACGTAACTTGCTGTACTTTAATGCGTTATTCCCAACTCTGCTGATAGATATCCTAAAAACTAACAATATTGCAACTAACATCTAAAGCTGGATTTATACTTTCGCCTGGCGCCGCATTGCACACCTCCACTGACTGCGCGTGCACCTCCCGAAAATGACGAGACTTTTATACTTGCCTCAATCGTCGTTCTGATATTCTTTAAAACGACAGGTGGCGGTTAAAAGAAACTGACCGTAAAGTCAGACGGATAAACAAAGAAGTAGAAGTTTCCGGAACTACATCATATCATTAATATCGTTCAAGATTTGTAAACGAATTATTTTAATAAATTATTATTAAAGTTTTAAATCAAACTTTGATGCATCACTTGTTTTTGTTCATATCTCAGACAGTTCCACCTACTAAAGTTTATTACAGTTTTTCTCCATTGGTTTGGCTCATTTCTTGAAACAGAAATTACATTCTCAAAACAACATGGACAAATCTCAGAATCACTTGGCAATTGTTCACAACAGAATTGAATTTCTCATTCATTTCATCAAGTTGCAAATGTCTAAGTACATCTTTGCAAATGATTAAGTACAGATAGCCTACATTTAGCACAATTTTCAAGTGAATAGATCTCGTTGATCTAAACTGATTGGTAATTCTCAGCCTAATGGTTGTTCTCTACAATATGTGTCAGTGTCATTTCGCTGTATACGTCATTACATGCACAATAGTCTGTTCAACTGTCAAAATTAGTCCAGACCATAATACCATGAATACCATACAGTAGGTGTATCCTTGGAACATTTGATTACAATTTATTACAGCAATTGACAGTCAGGTGAAACTAGAACTTGACTAATGAAGAAGGAGTTTCACACATCTCAGATGACCAATCAAACAGTATGTTTAGTTACCTGACAGGTGCCTAACATGTATGTAAAGAGCTTGACCATGCAGGAACATGAGGAACTATTTCTGAACATGGAGGCCCCTGGCAAAGTAAATGAACAAGGGCAGCTGCCTGCTCAAGGAAGAGGTGGAAGAGGAGGAGTAAGGGTGTGTGGTGGTGGAATAGGTGGAAGAGGCTGTGGTGCTGGAATAGGTGGAAGAGGCCGTGGTGCATGAAGACACTTTGCTGTCCCGGATGAAATTCAGGCCACAGTTATGGACCATGTCATAAACCATGGCCTTACAATGGCGAAGGCTGGTCGCAAGTGCAGGCTAAATGTGCCTCGCTCTACAGTCTCCTCCGTCATCCAAACCTTTCGCAGGGAAAGTTATAGCACCCCATTTTTTTGTATGTGTGTTTATATTACAGTTTATCAAGCTGTATACAGTTTCTTTTTGCTCTGATATATGGAGGTTACATTGTGTGTGGTTGATCATTTCAATAAAAAAGGAGTTACCATTTCCTTGGCAGTATGAGTGCAATGTGTGACGTCAAACCTTGGAGGCTACACTTACCCTAAAATCCTATTTCTTTTTTTGTTTCTTTTATACACAATTGTATTCTGTTAGCTAGACAAAAACAGTACAGTAACCATTGTCAACGAAGGACTGGGCTAAGACTGTAAGGTGGACATGAGTGATATTTTTGTGGTCCTTTGCCATCGTGACAAAACATCTAAACATTTTGACTTGTAGTGCTTACACAATGCCAAAAGGATGAAGCATTTTAGGGGCACTGACTGTTTAAATGAGAAGGAAATTTAGTTTTGACACATGAGTGAACTGTTTTGGGAAAGGTATGAGCTGTTGCAGGTGAATCATGGTGTTGTGCCGAACCATCCACATTATCTTGGCAAAAACACCAAGAGTGTTGAGAATGTCTGGTCTGTTTCAAAAAATGAGCCAAAGCCATTGAGAAGGATATTTGCCATTTTTGTGGCACAGACTTTTTATATGGGAAAGGAATTTAGTTTTGATGCATGAGTGAATTGTTCTTGGAGAGATATGAGCTTTTGCAAGTGAGCTATAGTGTTGTGCTGAACTGTAACACTGTTTTGCCAAATGATCTTAGAATTTTGAGAATGTAATTTCTGTTTCAAGAAATGAGCCAAACCAATGGAGAAAATTTTAAAATATTATTCACAACAGAACATGAGTTGCTCTACAAATATATATTTTATTATGGCAAGAATAAAAGCAAAAAAGAACACAGACTAAAAAATACAGATGTTTTTTGTTTTTTTGATTTAGCCCGCTCCACAATTCACACATTACTGTCTGGCTAGTTTTTGTCCTCTACTTATGCTAAAAAGGCAATAATGGTCCAACATTCCTGACCATCATCACCAATAAAGCTTAGAAAAACAGGGCATCAGAATACTGTAAACTGATAGGTTCAAATATTATTTTCCAGATATCAAATAAACAAGTTTTTCTTCAATTATAGTATAGTAAATAGCATTTACATCAGTGTAAAAGCTATTTATGTAATTTTCCAAACTTTTTAACAAAAACTTTCTTTTTTTTCACACGGCCGTTGCAATTTCTAGCCAAGAACCTTCTATGATCACAGATCATAAAGACGTCTGTACAGTCGTATCTGTTTCAGACAAAATCTCTTCAAAGTGATTCATATTTAACTCAAATGTGGCGCAGCGTGAACTGTTCGCTTGAGTCTCAAAAAAAAATCATACGCTCCGCTGGCCGAAGTCATGTCACGGCACCCAAAACGAACCTCTACAAACACATTGATGATGTCACATTTGCTGCACGCACTCAATCGAACACGTCGAGTATAAACCAGGCTTGAAACCTCCGCCACCTAGACTGCAGCTCTGCATAGGAAGTGTGGCCAGAGGAGAAATGGTTGCGCCCAACTGAGCCTGGTTTCTCTCAATGCTTTTTCCCTTCACTTTTGTCAATTGGTGAGGTTTGTTCCTCACCACTGTCACCACTGGCTTGCTTGGTGGAGCTGTGCATCGATGGATTCGCTCTTCAGTGTTTGACCTTCAGCAGTGAAAATTAAATTACACTGAACTGACCTAAACTTCAACACTGAAAACTGAACTGACACTGTTTTAATTTATTACAACTTCTATGTTAAGCTCCTTTGACACAATCTACATTGTATTGAATTGAATAAACTTTATTTTATTTTTATGGGTCCTTTAAATCCATCAGTAAGCTCTATGAATTAACTTAAAATGTACTGAAGAAAATGTACGGAAGTGTGCTGTAACTTTCTGAACCTTTAACAGGAAAGAGGAGGAGGTAAACAGTGGAAATGATGGTTTCTGGAACTCACAGCAGGATCTTTGAGGCAACAGGAGAAGGGAACACCACACCTTTCCCGGCTTGGGTTGAAGTCTGTGCAGTTGAAATAGATGTTCAGGTTCCAATCATTTGGTCCATGAGCACCACAACACAACCACTGAAGGGACACATGACATCAGAAGTGACATTATCAATAATCATCATCATACTTTAAACATTTTGTTAGCATTTTAGTTTGGCAACTATTCACGCTATTAAATACTGGTTTACTACCTGCCTATTATTAAAATGTTAACTGTTGATTAGTAGCCATAAGGTATGATCTTATTCTGTATCCTTAATTATTTTATTACGCTGATAGTGTTAGTTAATGGTTTGTTAATAACATGAACTGTGACCTAAACTAAAGTGTTACCAAATATATATATATATATATTTTTATAAATTATATGGTATGAGGCAATACCGTTTATATCGAAAAGCAATAGATTGATATTGTTTCATTGGTCAACACTGAGCAGGATATAAAAATATGGTAACAGTTAGTTAATGCATTTACTTACATGAACAAACAGCGAACAATACATTTATTACAATATTTGTTCATATTAACAAAAATACAGCTGTTCATTGTTAGTTCATGTTAACTCACGCTGCTTAAACTAATGTTACCAAGCATAGATTTGGATTTTATTAATGCATTATTAAATGTTGAACTATGAATAATAAATGCTCCATAAGTATATTCATTCTTAGTTCATGTTAGTAAATACAGTAACTAACAATAACTAATGAAATCTTAATGTAAAGTGTGACCATATATATATATATATATATATATATATCCAGTGGAAACTACAAAGACATTTCACAATTCAATCAAACAATCAACCCAGGCTCACTGGAAATATAAGCTACAGTTTATTGCCCTACCGTTAAATGTAAAATGCATTACTCCGTATACGTTTCGCTGCACGTTTTAAAAAACAAATCCACTAGAGAGTGCTGTCAACATTTTTGCTAATCAGAAATGCATTACTTAGGGTACACTTAGTTGTATGTTTAAGATTCACAACCTTATTATGCACGTCCAGGGCAGAGCTTGTTGTACCACTAAGCTAAACCCTTCCCTAAACCTAACCAATAGTGTTTTCAAAAGCAAACATAAAAGAAACGTGCAGTCACCATGCAGTTTTACCTTCATTTTACATTGCTTTTATCTTTTGTATAAGCATGCTTTCCTGACTTAAACCCAGCACTCTTTGGCACAACACTGTACAAAGTGTGCCAAGAGCAAACTGACCATACCAGAAAAGTTGTCCATATGGAGAAAAATAGGCGACGCAAATGTGTTCATTACAAATCATAGACAGCGTTAAATTGTTTTGTGGTGTTCATTTGGGGTTCTGCAAAGAACTGCATGAAAATAATCTTATAATCATCAATAATATGTCCCTGTAAATATAATTAGTGTGAAAAAGAATAAAAATTGTTGTCATCATACTGCCCCCTAGTGTTTATTTTACCTAAAAACTGCAGCCAATTGTGTTTAAAGACGTTTTGTTTTGTTATTTTTTTTACAAAAAAAGTATGTATTTCCTGTTTCCTGTGTTGCACAAAATAAACAGATATGACTTTTTTTTTTTTTTTTTGCCAAAAACGCATGATGATGACTCATATTTTTTCATACATTTAATATATCAGCCTCATTGGAAACAAACACCACAGCGCAGCATAAAAGGCTGACTCACATATTCTTGAGCAAAGTCAATGAGGTTCTGGAGGTCAATGTCATCCCGATATGCTTTAACATTGTTGTTGATGAAGAAGTTCAGCTGGTCTTTGATCCAGTCTTTAAAGACGAAGGCTAAAATACCAGCTGTGAGCTCCAGGAAGAAGATGAGGCCCAGAAACACTGAAAACTTGAAGAAAAACACATAGATTGACCAATCAACAATTTTTTAAGAAAATAATAATTCATAATACTTAAAGCAGTCATTCATTAAGTGCAACCACAATATAGAGCAAATGCAATATATCAGCACTGAAGAAGCCAAAGTAGCCCGCAAAGGTGGAGATACCAAAAAAAAAAAACTTGAAAAAGAGAAGAATTCTGGATGTTTTATTTAAAGATAAAAAAAAAAACTTTCCCTAATTTTTATATAAAAGCGTAACGTTGATGAATGGCATTTTTTGGCAGAGTTAAAGACGCCTCTCATATGAAGAATGAAGTCACATGCATTACACAGGTGTGATTTTTACAATGACTTCAACAGTCTAAAAATCTTAATGGTTATGCGAGTTTCGTCAATCAAATCAGATCTTTATTTTGTATTTTCTATTGGATTCGGATCAGGTGATTGGCTGGGCCATTCTACAGCTTGAATTTGAAAGTTTTCTTGGCTATGTTTTGGATCATTGCCTTGCTGAAATGTCCACCCTGGTTTCATCTTCATCATCCCGCTAATGTAGATGTTGGACTGAAACAGCTGATATTAACTTACACTGATGAAGGGCAGAGGGTTGCTGAAGAACTACTGAGAGATTTCAGCTGCTGTCTGGGCTTTCACTGACATTCTACACCTCCCTTCCTTCATGTGTTCATACTTTTTCCCTGTGTCATTTCATTTTAATACACATGACTTTATTTGTAAACCATTTAGATTTGTTTTCTTTGTATATGTGGCTTTCTTTGGTTGTTACCAACATCTGGTCAAAATTTCAAGTCAACGGCACCTTTAGAAATATGTTTTCTGCAAAAAATGGTGACGTGTTCAACGCTTATTTCCCCCGCTTTATATTATTGTCCATTTTTTTATATTTAAAAATATTATTTGTTCAATTATTATTTTACAGAAGTCATTACACTAATATACAACAATTATAATGCTTTTATTATAATTTTTTTAACAATTCTTATTCTATTCTGTTTGGTTTAGAGTCCTGCGATATTTTAAATTCTACATGTTTGAGTGAAGTCTATGCATTAATAAATTGCAATCATCTGATGTATGTAATTTAATATATGTGAGCATGGACTACAAAACCAGTCTGGAATAGGCCCGTCAAATAACCTAATATTTGTTGTACAAGAAGTAAAACGAATGAATGAATGAATAAGTCTTTTAAATACACTACATGCTAATTTAGTCAAATCTAATCTAACATCAAATACATGCTATTTTGTTTAGTTGAACGAGTTTGTGTGGAAATAAACCAGGAGCGTTTTTTTATTATTATTATTATTATTTATCTGAAACATGATCTTATTAGAGTTTCAAAAGGCTTCAGGAAATTAAATACCAAGAGAATTCACAACATTGCAAATACTCACAAATTTAAGCAGGAAAGTGTTCTCCCGCAGCGCACCAATGCATCCTGCAAACCCCAGGATGAACATCACCCCTCCCACAACGATGAAGAGCCAGACGGGGTCGAAGCCTCCCAGATCCGTGATGGAGGAAATGTTGGACAGCACTCCCTGTAGAGCACACACATCAGACAGAGCTGCTGAGTCCACATCCTGACCTTACAATCCTGCACCACCTGCCACTGACGCAGTTTCATGCTTTTCACGTTTGGATTTCCACAAATTCAATAGCAGAGCTGAGAAACAGCAGGCTTTTGACCACAGGAAAGTGAATGTACACAACGCTTCCATAAGTTGATATACAGTTGAAGTCATAATTATTCACCCTCCTGGGATTTTTTTCTTTTTTTCTATATATTTAAAAATTAATAAAGAGCTAATTAGTACTTAATTAAGCAGTGTTAGTTAATGCTTTGTTATTATTGTGGATTGTAATTTAAATTAAAGTGTTACCAACTGTTACAATCTCTAAGATGGTGAGTCAAGGGGAAGGAGAGTAACATTAATTTTGGGTGAAACACATAAGCAAACACACAATATCAACAAGTGAGGGACAAAATACCAAGACTAACTAAATGCAATAAAGTGAGTTTATTTACAAAGATAGTGGTAATAAGTGCAAAAATATGTATATAGAAAGAACAATAAATATTGTTCTATCTAAAAAGTAAGGACTAGGACCTATATCTAGGGATGCACCGATTATAGATTTTGGTTGTACGATTATAGTCTAAGAAATAATCACAGTTTCACAGTTATCACGATTATTATGCAGTTATTAATTTCAAAACACTACTAGTTTAGAAAATCACATTAAAAACTCCTTATATTTTAAAGTGTTATTGCTGCTCAGTAACCAATAAATACAGCACATAAAAATATTAAAAACAAACAATAGTCCATTTCTCTCTTTGTGCTTTAAAATAAGTAAAATTTTTAACATTTAAACATACATAATTTTTACACTGTAAATAAATGACAGAACAATAAATAAATAAAAAATATCCTTTGTCTAATGCAGGGCTTGAAATTAACTTATTTACTTGGTAGCACTGGTGCTCCCAACTTCAAAAATTTTAGGAGCACCACAAAAAAAAAATGTAGGAGCGTCCATAAAAAATGAATGAGCACCACTGCAAATTGTACATTAACAGATTTATGGTCTTTGAAAAAAAAAACATCAATTAGGACTAATAATAACCAAAAACAACTATCCAATTTTGTTATGAATTATGTATGATTATTGATATTTGTGCAATAATTCCAAAATGAGTGTCCAATAATTATAAAATAATAATGATGTCGATGATGACAATAATACTAACAATTAATTACAATTATCATGCTGCCTTGAATGTACTTGAATGTAAGTTATCTGCTATAAAAAGTCCTACTGTTACTTTATGAGAAAAAAAATCTACGGTTTGCATCAAACAAAAATGAAGCATCACAGTAAGAAATATGCATTTTTGAACTATTGTTTTTATACACACATGTCAATATAATAACCAGAAAGATCTGACAAAAGAAAGGAAGAAAATTCTCATTGCCACTACTCTTTAAAGGTTTTGGTTTGGGTTTTTGTCATTTTAAATGCTCGGTGATGTTACGTGCTGATTAACTTTTTTCTGTGTTTGTGGAAAAGCAGGCGAGTCAGCCGACCCAATATATGAGTGGGGCAGAGCGGGATTTTCGCGATGACCACCTGCACAGTACAGTTCTGTCATGAGCCGAAGTTTCAGTTTAAACTTAGTAAAGTTGAGCTTATTTGGCAAAGATCTATACACTGTTAGATTTGACATTTATCTTCCATTTGCGCTGAAGACGCAGTGAATGCAACGCACTGAGATTCGGGCCATTAAACAGCTGATCCACTGAGTCTTTCAGCGCTCTCCCCGAAATCACTCGATTGATCTTGGCTGGCGGATTAATATTCCTAATATCCCAATATTTCTAACTTTAAGTGGGTTTGCCAACCTGTGTACTTTTCATTGCTTCTTCCTCAAACTTTAGCTGTTTGCAGCTCCCGTGGTCACAAAAGCCCCTATCTCAACTATATGCGCCTAAAAGGCGTGAGCGCCTTGGAAATAATGAACATGCACGAGCTTGCCTTAGTTAATGTTCTGTGTAGTTCTGTGCAGAAACGCGGTGTTGATAAGCCTTTATGATTAATTAACCATGACAAATTAAAGCACGGTTAATAGTGAAACCGGTTAATCGTTGCATCCCTACCTATATCAATTTATTTATTTGTTTTATGATATGGTATGAGACAATACCATTCATACCGAAAAGAAATAAAGTGATATTGTTATATAGGACACCAATGAGCAGGATATAAAAATGTGCTAACAGTTAATTAATGCATTTACTAACATGTTAAGAAGCATGAATTTGGATTTTATTGATGCATTATTAAATGTTGAACTTGATTGATGATTGATAAATGATCCACAAATATTGTTCATACTTAGTTCATGTTAGTAAATACAGTAACTAACATTTACTAATAAAATCTTAATGTAAAGGGTGACCAAAAATGATAAAAATAGATTTTCTTAATACATCCAAACATAAAAAACATGGAAGCTACAGAGACAATTCGCAATTCAAACAATCAGCCCAGGCTCATTGGAAATATAAGGTACAGTTTGTTAAACCTAAAATACATTACTCCAGGTATGTTTTGTTGCACATTTTAGATAACAAATCCACTAGAGGGTGCTGTCTACATTTTTGCTAATCTGAAATGTGTTAATTAGGGTATGTTTTTTAGTACATTTCAGATAAACGTCCTTGTACACATCCAGGAGAAGGTAGCTAGCTGATCTAAACCATTCCTTAAACCCAACCAATAGTGTTTTCAAAAGCAGACGCAAGAAAAAAAGTGCACTGCGAACACAGTTTTACCTTTACTTTACATAGCTTTCATCTCTTTTATGTAAGCAAGTTTTTCCTGATGTTTAACAGAGCAATTAATTTTTTTACAGTATTTTTTCCATTATATTTTTTTCTTCTGGAGAAAGTCTTATTTGTTTTATTTCAGCTAGAATAAAAGCATTTTTTTACATTTAAAATTTTACATTTTTAGAACCATTTTAAGGTCAATATTATTAGCCCCCTTAAGCAATATTTGTTTTGGATCGTCTCCAGAACAAACCACTGTTATACTTGCACTAACTTGCCTTATTACCCTAGTTAAGCCTTTAAATGCCACTTTAAGCTGAATACTAGTATCTTAAAAAATATCTAGTCAAATATTATTTTCTGTCATCATGGCAAAGATAAAATAAATCAGTTATTAGAAATGAGTTATTAAAACTATTATGTTTAGAAATGTGTTGAAGAAATCTTCTCTCCGTTAAACAGAAATTGGGGAAAAAATACACAGGGCTAATATTTCTGAGTTCAACTGTATAAGCCCAGTTCAGACTGTGTGATTTTTAATAATCCTAACCATGGTTTCTGCAGGTTTCACCAAGTCAAATATAAGACTTTTTAAGACCATTATGAATTAAATTTCAGACTTATACAGGGTTAAATGCTTATGGTTTTGTCCTGGTTGGGCCAGTGGAAAAGATTTTTTACTTGCCTCATCAAAAAAAATTCAAATTAGTTATTTCTTATGCACATATTTTAAATAATGTGTCAAAACAACAGTAACCAAACTACAGCGATATTTTTTTCATAAAATTAATAGGACCAAATTTAACCCAGTGTTTGGGTTAGTCCATCCATACTTTACCCAATTTGTGTTTCAATAACCCAGAATTTTTTAGAGTGAAGCAAACACATTTATCTTAAAATACCTTTTCTTTTAAAAAACTGGCAAGCTTTACAAACTATAATGAACTAAATGTATGCACATCTATCCAGGTCAGTGCCCTCACCATATGTAGTCTATAAATACACGCAGAACATTTAAACAAATGTTTATGCAAGGAAGATAATTAATCCATATTGTTAAATAGTCTTATAATACAGTTTTGTAAAGGTTATATTGAGATGTATTGTTAGTGATTGGATAGCCGTTGGCCCAATTGGGTCATTTTACATGGACATAGGAAAATTAAGACCTATTTGAAATGATTTAAGACCCACAGGACAATATTTGAGTGAATTTGAGACTTTTTAAAAGCCTGAAATTTAGTTTTTGAAATTTAAGACCCTGCAATGTGTAGCATGATGAACAAACGAACATGAGCACCACACTATAAGATCTCAGTTGTCATAATGTCAGACTGAACAACAATGCAGATGCGCCAAAACCGGATGTGCAAGAAAACACACCCAGAGTTTGACGTCACACTTTTACTATTCCACATTCTGAAATTATACCTCACGGCAAACATAAACAAACTGTAGCTGTAATTTTGCTCACAGCATGTCTCAATAATAAAACCTGAAAAAAGGCTGTTTTGACTTTATTTCCCCGTGCTGGTTTGAAGCTGTCGTGCTGATTGTGTCATCAGATTCAGCGTTTCTACTGGTTCTTGGTCTGACAGTCATCGGAACTGAATCACACTGCAGGAAAGAGTCTGAAATATTCTGACACTGTCAGAACTTAATACGAGAAAAAAAATGTATAGCAATGGCTATTAAAGGAATGGTTTACACAAAAATTTATTTCACATATTAATATAATTGCAACTTTTTAATATCACAAATCTGATTTTTTTTTTGCAGATAAATTAAAATAGATTATAATTATGAGTTAAAATGCAATTGCAGAATATATAAAGTGAACTTCTGAAGTCTGAAAAAATGAATTGTAAGGTTAAAAGCCACTCTGAGACACTCAAAACACTGTTATCATGAGCTGCTCGTGTCACAGTGTCATTTCAGCCAAGATTTGGTAGTCTGAAACAAATTTGGGAAATCGTAAAATATTCCTGTAATCCTACACTGTAAAACCCAAAAAGTTGAGGTAACTCAAACCGTTTGAGGAAACCGATTTCAACAAACCATTTAAGTCCAAAAACGAATCCTAATGAGTGCTGTGAACTTAATCCATTTGAGTAAACAAAGCAATCTAAGCACAGTAAAGCACAATAAATGAAGAGAACTCAAACCAACTGAGTACTGTAAAACCCAATAAGTTAAGGCAGCTCAAATTGTTTGAGGAAACCGATTGCTACAAACCATTTCAGTTAAAAAACTAATCTATATGAGCACTGTGAACTTACTCCATTTAGAATAAAGTAATGAAGTTTTTAATTAACTCACTAGCTTCAACACTGAGTTGAAGAAAACTCTTTTCAAATGAGTAGAATTAATCCCTTTACTTCACTAATTCACTTCAAACAGTGATCTGATTTAAGACAACTGCAATTGAGATAAACAACTGCAATTGAGATAAATGACTTTAAGCATTGCTTTTGGGCTTTAGGAATTCTAAACCTGCGTCCTGATGGTAACACTTCAAAAGTTGAGTCAAGGGGATGTGCATTATCTTTAAATGAAGAATACATATACGATCAGTCAGTTGTCTTAAGGCAGGTGTGGAAAATCTTTCTATTATAGGCACTGCTTGCTTTAAAAACAAAAAGGAATATGCTTGAAATCTCCTTGAATAATTTGCACTAATCACATTCAACACTTTCAGTCTGGTGCTTTTTTTTCTGTGATTAACATTTAGCAAATTAAAAAGGAACCACTTTATTAATTATTTACACAGAGCTACCAAGATGTTCCTTAATCGGCTGACATTAATACAAAGTGCCTTATGGCCTACACGTGTCTTTTAGCAGAACAATCAACGACTCAAATGGAGCAATTTCCAGGCTATTAATCAGCCAATTGACTTCTAGATTCATTAAGTCGCCTCGAATTAGTGTGAAGAAATTATGTTCGCCTTTCATGCATGAATACATAACAGCGAGGGTGACCTTTTCTGACAAATCAGAGAGAGAGAACGGTGACGATTAATACAAAGCCTTATTGAGCTGACCGGCACAGCAAACAGAGATATAACAGAGACATAAAACGCCAATGGATATTAATAAAAGATGCATCATATGGCAGTTTACTAAACATGCAAATTCTTGTTGAGAAAAAGTTTGTATTTATGTAATACGAGTATATGAATCTCTTTGCTTGCGCTCCATTTGCCTCTGTTCGTGCACAAAACTTCTTGCATACCCTCAAATAGGGTATATGCCGAAGGATGCTAATAGGACTTTTAATTTGCCAGTAACCTGGGTTAAGTGCTTCCGGTGAACTGTATGCCATTGCAAAATTGTCGCATTTAAGGTCTGTTTTCTTTACAAAACTGCAATCTCCACTGGCTGAGTGATATCCGATATAAAGTGGGTCTCAGATTGTACAAGAAGCACTGCATTAAATTACACTTTTCCCTGCCATGTCTTTATAATATGAGCATTTATTTTACCCCAGTATATTTAATGGAGCTTCTGCGCTAGCCTGCCGATCCTGATGGGCGCGTGAGAGTAAACGGTTTTTGCCTCATTTTACGCTTGAGCAACTAAATGAATGCTAAAGTCTATTTAACTGATTGTATTTTAATTACATCGCAACATCGATGCTGTAAAAGGAACCGTATAAAATGGAAAAAAAAAACTCAAAATAACAGGTCACCGGAAGTTTATCAGTATGGGAACAACACTAGCTCGGCATATACCCTATATACACTGCTCAAGTGCAGATTGTCTTGTGTTCTCTCAAATAAACTCTGCTGAAGTGCGATTTAGTGCGTTTATGTTACCAGTATGTGTCCAACATTTATTAGATTTGCTAGGAATATTTATAAATGTCTCCAATAGACCTACAAAACGGCATTGATGCGTCCTGAAGTAAAGTGAAACGGCCATAAACTCCAGCAAGATAAAGTCATTATGCAGAACCATAGACCTTTATCTATTAATAAAGTATAATTATGCAAACTGTGTTCATTATAACTGAAAGCTACATCGTGTTTGCTGGCCTCACGCATCGCTTAGCTATGTCAGTTAGTCAACATGTAACCTTAAAGGGTTAAACAAATATTGCACAGTACTGCTATAATTACAGAAAAGTTTGCGCTGTTATAATTTTCTTACATTTTAATATGTTTTGGTACAATTATAACCCACTATAAAAAAGCTGAAGGTTTTGAATGAGAAGCTGTAATGTGGCCGTGACGGGAATTAATTTTTGTGTGACCTCCCCCGCCATGGAAAAGTGAATGTAGCGGAAATCATGTATTTAGTGGATTATTAATTTGTGTAATGTTGTACACTGTAAAACAAAATCTGTAATTTTACGGTTTATTCCCAGCAGCTGGGGTGCCGGAAATAAACTGTAAAATTACAGCCGTTAAATTACGGAAATTTACTGTAAAATAACAAAGGTTGAATTACAGAAAGTAAAATGTAAGGAAGTTTTTGTAATTTAATGGCCGTTATTTTACTTTGTTTTCATAAACTGTAAAATTACGGATTTTTTTTACAGTGTAGGTTATATGTATTTTAAAGCTTGTTTTTATTATGCATTAATTTTGTTTTTCGGGTGACTATTTTTCATCAGTACAGAAACTGTGAATGAAAAAATCTGGCACATTGTACTTTTTTTGCATTATTAATGTCTATTGTCTCTGTCAAAAGAGCCTAAAAAAATTATACCTAGTATAATATAGTATATATAGTATCTGCCCAATAAAACCAAACATCTGCAATCTGTTAAGTAGTGGAAAATCTTCTCTCGTTTACCCATTTCATTCTGTGTGCACGAGACCTGTCAACACTCCCACAGACAGCCTCACATGCTCTGCAGACCCACAGAGACGTGCATTTTTGGCACTTTTTTTTGGGAGTTTTTGACTTTTCTAAAGCATAAAAATACCATAATATGTTTGCAGATATTTAAGAAACATGCTAAGTGAACATACTTGTTTATCTGAAAAAAATAATGCTGAAGTCAGATATTCTGCTTTGAAAATGGCTGTTCCATGCTGGAACACTGTCTTTGTTTTGGTTCTTTTAACCAACCCAATGACAGTTTCATTCACATTCATTCATTCATTCAGAAAGGCTCTCAAAGCATGAACTCGTGACTGAAATAACCTCCAGTGGACAGTAGACTCCAAAATGAGATGCAGATACAGTTCCACATGAGGTTATTAATTAGCGAATAATATAAATATTATGAACATAAACATTAGGTGAGCAGGTTACATTGTAACTCCATGTCCTAACAACATGCTATATGATGAGATTTGCAGTGATGAGCAATTTGGCTGTTTGCACCAGACGAAACACGACAGAAATTTAAATACAGCCATTCAGAAGCACAGAATGTGCACTCATTCATAAAATTATAAGATTTATAATCTTATTAATACATATAAAACCTCTTTAACATTATTAAATGTACATGCTGAATCACTGTGTTTGAGTCTCAGTTCCCTGACGTTCAATTTTAAATAATTTATTGTATTTTCAAGATCTGAGTTGAACTATCTGCTGCAGCTTTCAGTAGCATGGCAATAAATGCAATATAAAATGGCATTCAAACTCACATTATTAGCATTTAAAACTGAATAAAGCACATGAGGTGTACCTGAGGGGATCATTGTCAGTTTATCCTTTTGTTCAGCTGTGAGAAATTAAAGCTGTTTCTAAAATATCAATTTCAGGTATTGGTTAGAACAAAAACTCCTTTTAATCTAGAGAATATTCCCTCTATCGGGTGCCGTTGCTTTTATTTAGAACACAATTTAAGCCTATAGGCTCGATCGTCAGACTCGATTGCTCCTTTTGATCCGGCAACCTGAGTTTGCATTTGTTTCCAGAAATGCAATATCTAGTTCAACCACTGGGTGTCAAACTACATACGGCACCTTTAAAAAATTCGTCCTGGCATTCTAAAGCTCCTAAAATGTCCAGGATTCAATATTTTCTTTTGCTTTCTAAAGCTCGGAGGCATTTTTGCATTACCTTTTCACTTAAACCTACTTTCGCTTGGCTTCGCAGCTGACTGCGCACGCACAGTGTGAGAAACAATTAGTAATTCATTTCTTTAATCTAAACGACTTAGAAAAACTTTACTATATACTCGAAGAGGACGAGATGACCAGTCGAAACTGGCTACAAAATATATGTACACTATTAGTAATGGTTAATTAATGCATTTGCATTATTAAAATGAATTACACATTTTAATATTGTAATTATGATCAACTTTATAAATATTGTCTGTCCTTTTACTGTCATTTATTTCATTTATTTTATTTCAAGTTTGCTTTGAACTCAATTTGAACTATTTACGTGATGTCTGTAAATGGTGTGTTTCAAACCAGCCACCACTGCAAGTAACCTGTGAGAAGCACTGTTATAAATAATATTATGTTGTTCCTACTATGGCTGTCAAGGGATGCTTTTTTCCACCATTCTTCAGAATAAGGCTGCACTATTTTAGAAAAAACAGATATTACAATATTTCTATTTTCTGTGATTTATATTGCGATATGAACATAATTTCACAAAATTATTCAAATAGGAAATACTTCATCATTTTACATTGATTAAAATAAATTAAAAGACCGATTAAAACAATAGCTCAAAGAACACTTTTTTGTTGAACAGCTCTTTATGGTTTTTAGTGGAGTTTAACAGTATTACAGTACAGAAATTCAATAATCAAATGTAAAATAACACTGTATAGTCTTCATTGTATATATAATTTAACACAATTAATCTTTATTAAAGTGGCAAACTTTATCATTTCTATTGTCCAAACGGTTTAACTTCACTTAAAATATCTTGACTTCATGCAATTTGACTATTGTAGATTCTCATATTGCGAGAGAGAGTTTTAAGCTTATTGCCATATCAGCTTCTCTGGCTATTTTATGACAAAAGAAAAAAAAAACAGATCAAGTTTAATACATTTTATAAATATCACTTTTCTAAAATTATAAAAAATATTTCAACAATAAAAAGTCATCAGCATCAATTAATTATATATAAAATAAAATACAAAAATACAAACTAAAAATAAAATAATAATAATAATATTTCACTATAATCTTCTATGTGAAGCTGCTTTGACACAATCTATAAGCGCTTTACAAATAAAGATGAATTGAATTGAATATTTAAGGTTTACTTTCGATAAAATAAAATAAAATTTTGGAAGTATTCACATTTAAAAACATGTCCTTTAAAGTCTCTCCAGATAAAAATTGTTGTCTGATAACATTAAAAACAGGGCACTCCACAAGTATATGTTAAACAGTTTCTGTTGTAATCTTGACATTTTGGGGGATCTTCTTCTCACATTGTGATGTCCATGCTAAAACAAGGCATGGGAGGATAACCAGTTTCGAGGTTTATGGAAGTTTGGAAAAGTCAAGGTTTTAAAACAGCTAAAAGTTTCTGTCATACCGTTCCTAAAGTATGTTTTATTATTTTTTTAAGTGTTTTTGAAACTAATGAGGAAAGCAGAAGTTAATGATTTATTTGAACTATTTAGCCTGTCATGTTTACTGTTCCAAAATATTTTAAATGTTTCCTAATATTAAATATATTGTATTCAATGGGGAAAAAGTAGATTTTTTTTACCCATACATTTAAAAAAAAACTTATTTTAGAGCAGTGATCACAATACCTGATACCATGAAACAGTGAAATTTTTATCCAAGGTTATCATAATGTTAGAAAAATTATAGCAGCCCATACTTATAGCTGAAACGATATATTGTGCAACCCTACTGCAGAATATCTTGTTTTGTGTTCAACAAAAAATAAACTCAAAAGTTTAGAACCACTTGTGGCTGAATAAATGGTTAAAAATATTTTTTTGTAAACTGTCCCTTTAAAAGACAAAATACTGACATCAGAATGAAAAACACCTTTGCATTTGGCCAAATGAGCATCTTAAAACATGGACAGAACATTTTTTTCTTTAAATATTCAATTTAACAAATTTAAACCAATAAACCGCATGAGACAGAAGGGTATTTGTAGGTGGTTCCCACTTGTAAAATGCACCATTGTATTCTGTTTATGTCTATGATTATGTTGCTCAAGCAACCGCATGCATAATAATATTAGGAATTTGAGGCACGAGGCACTGATCGCTGTGTTACTCTGTATTTGTGTTTCCAACTTGCCTTTTCTGCCCAGGCCCAAAGTCCAATACCCAGGAATGCAGCTCCCAGCAACTGCAACACACAAGCACAACAGAATTCATCACATTTATGCCACTTATTCAATTCATTCCCGCTCCCATAAATACAGGAGGTTACTGCTGTGGGCGAACCTGTCTGGGCTGAGTTTCAACCAAAGATCCGGAATGCACAGATTTCCCTGCATGCACTGCAATCTTTGGCAATAAATTCATTGAGAAGAAGCCAAGACATGTTTTTACCTGAATGAGAGAAAGCACTTGGATGCCACTGCTTACAGGAACCAGATTTTTTCATAAGAGGTTTATGGAATAAAAATGTTACAATTGTGGCGTGTGTCCAACAGTATCTAAAGCCAATCTAAATCAACAGTCCCAATTTAAAGGAACAGGTCTCTAAAAAGCAAAGAAAATAAAAATTAAGGAGAAAATCATGTATGACTTATTTGACATTCTTTCCGGAAAAGATTCATTATTGACTATTTGTCAGGAACAGGCCAATAATTGGTCACATTTTTCGCTATTAATAAACCATTAACTATAACTTTTGCCTCAATACACTCCTAATTTTTGCTCAATAATAGTTATTAAGGTATTAGTATTGGATATGATTAGGGACGTAGAATAAAATCATTAAAAATATGAAATTTATAGAATAAAGTATTAATATACTTTTATCTTAAAAATGGGCAGGTAATAAGCCACTAGTCAATAATAAGACTTAGTACTTAAACTAAAGTGTTACCCAAAATTTTAATCATGATTATTTTTGTAATAGATAAGATGTTTACAATATACAGTATTTAGCATTTTATTTGCTAATATAACACTTTTTTTTAACAAAGAGTTATAAATACTAAACATTGTAACTATAGTACACTACCTGACAAAAGTCTTGTCACCTATCCAAATTTTACTAACAACAAATAATAACGTGACTTCTAGTTGATCATTTGGTATCAGAAGTGGCTTATATGAAAGGCAAAGGCCATTAGATTACTCTTATTTTACCAAAATAAAATATGATCATGCCTTGATTTATTTTTTTTCATTAGGACAGTAAGGTCTGACTTTGCTTAGACAAAAGTCTTGAAATAATGTCCAGTATAGAACAGAAAGTCATGTTGCAGTGGAAACAGAATGAATATTGTGTCTGACTCCATCATGAGCTTGGAGGACTGCATCCATACATCTCTGCAATGACTCAAATCACTTATTAATAAATGAATAAAAGGACTCCCGGAGTTCATCAAGATTCTTTGGATTCATCTTCAATGCTTCCTTCATCTTACCCCAAACATGCTCAATAATGGTTATGTCTGGTGACTGGGCTGGCCAATCCTGGAGCACATTGACCTTCTTTGCTTTCAGAAACTTTGATGTGGAGGCTGAAGTATGAGAAAGAGCGCTATCCAGCTGAAGAATTTGCCCTCTACTGTGGTTTGTAATGTAATGGGCAGCACAAATGTCTTGATACCTCAGGATGTTGATGTTGCCATCCACTCTGCATATCTCTCACACGCTCCCATACTGAATGTAACCCCAAACCATGATTTTTCCTCTACCAAACTTGACTGATTTCTATGAGAATCTCGGGTCCATGCGGGTTCCAGTTGGTCTTCTGCAGTATTTGTGATGATTTGTGATGTTCAACAGATGATTCATCAGAAAAATCCACCTTTTCCAAATGATCAACTAGAAGTCAAGATGTTATGTGTTGCTCTTACAACTGGGATCCACGACAAGACTTTTGTCAGGTAGTGTATACTTTTAAAAAGAAAAAAAAAGAAACTGTCCCATGTGGGTCAATTATTATAAACAATTAGTTCAGAAAGTTCAGAAAAGCTTAATATTGTTATATTGTTATCAATATAGTGATGTGAGATTATTTTTGTCATATCGCACAGCCTTATTTATAGTGATTTTCATAGCGGATGTTTTTAATGCTCAAACAGCAGTATAAGTGCTAAGCTGAAAGTGTACGAAGCAAAACAGGATCCCTTTAGGCACATGCACCAGTCAACAGGCCAAACCACCAACAAAAATCAAAATTTTCATGGGCAAAACCACACAATAAAAGATGCTTGATATATCTCCCGCTCTAATGCGATCCCAAAACATGTGGATTCCCTCTCAAAGTCCTGCTGGGCTCTCAGCGGTGTGTTTGACTGCAGGTTACACAAACACCAGAGTGAGAGGAAACGTGAGAGCGGGAAGGTGAGAGTCAGATGTCGGGTATCAGCAGCCGCAAATCCCATAATCCCATTTCCCTGTGGTCTCAGCTAATCCAATGGATGGCTGCGACAGAGCTAAAGGCCAGTCATCCACTGCACACACACTTTCGCTGTTAATAGCACTCATGCCTATCATAAAGACATCAGCCTATCTGCTCGATCCTCTCAGCGCTGATCCGGAGAGGCCAGGTTCGGTCACGTCCACGTGCAAACTCTGGATTAGACACGTTCAGTACTCTTGAACAGCTTATTTAGTTATTCCGGCCAATCAGAGGAAAGCTGATATCTCTTATAATGAGTATGCTTAGACTTACAGAATCTGCTCGGTACTTTAAAACTATTGGAATTAGGGCTATATCGATGTTGGAGTAAACTGACATTGCAATATTTTGTTTGTCTGCGATATAGATTGTTATGCGAATATAATTTCACAAAATGACTAATAATATATTCGACCATTATCAAAAGTCATAGTTGATGGATTATTATTAGTAAAAATTGTAGCTTGAAATAAAATGTGACCAAATTTCGGACGGTTTCCTTAATTTCCTTTCTTTTTCTGGAGGACTGCTTCTATTAAAATGGTAGTTAATGCTAGTTTTATGATAAATGGCAACCCTTATAACTAGGGATGTCCTGATCAGGTTTTCCTGCCCTCGAATCCAAGTCAGAGTCATTTGATTTTAAGAATATAATACAGAATACCGAAACCTGATACAATACTTCTATAATACATATAAAAAAGAAAAAAAGAGTGAAGAAACAGATCCAGGATGTTTCTTATTTTTTATTTAATTCACCTTATATTAACGTTCAACAACTCAGTTAACAAACAGAGCACTACTGTGAGGTAGTTTGAACAATAAAGTAATAAATAATTAAATAAATATTAATATTATCAATTCTTCACTTTTGAACTTTAGTGCAACAGTAAAATATAAAAACAAATCTAATATAAAAACAAATAGCACCTCAACTTAAAATACCTGGCAGGCAATGCCAAGTTTACAAATCTCAGTTTGCTATAGCAATGTTGTCGTCATCAACTTTATAATACCTCCAGACCACAGACATACTTGTGCTTTCCACTTCAAGCTGCTTCTGTGTTCTACTTTGCCAGCATTTAACCAGTCTTAATGAAGTCTTTTCATTAATGTTATGCTGCACGTGTTGCCGTTTCTGTGTGAAGTCAAGAAAGAAGTCTAACTGTGCGTTCACATCGAAGGCGGTGAAAGTGTCAAAGGTCGCTCTGGCCACCCTGGTGACAACGCTGTCTGCCTTCAGCTCTGGCGGCGAGAGCGTCAAAATTCGCTACATTGATCTCGTATTTAAAGGGGCCGTTGCAGTATATCATATCAAATCAGTTACATTCCCGCATAAAACATGCTTTCTAGCGTGAAAATGTTGAACACTTTTTTAATCAAATTCATTTAACAATGTAAGATCAAGTTGCAAGTGGTGTGGCTTTGCTCCACTGAATTATCCATTGTGTCAGTATGTCTGAAATATCATAAAGCAGCAATACTGTTTTGTATTGTTGTATGAGATTCCCGCATTTTTAAAGAAAAAAAAAA
>CAIGQZ010035043.1:2080723-2100099 GCA_903798205.1 Danio tinwini
TATATATATATATATATAACATTAATGCACATCAGTAACTTGCCAGTAACTTTTTAAATGTATGTTTCTGTAAGAAAACATTGCAAATAATCAGAAATTCTGCAACCGCAATAATCAAACCCTTGGGAACAACTGTGGTCTGAACCAAAGTTCACAGTGACTGTGTTCTCTGGACTCCTCTCAAGCGGTGAACTTCTATATTCTGATTGCTTGCCGCCGAAACGCGTCATAGCTCATTACCATAAAGTTGACTTGATTTCAACTCTCCTCGACGCCCACACCGGCGAAGACATGCTGCGCTGCTCCTCACCGCTGGTTCTTATTGAAAATGAATGACTTCCGGCTACTTTGACGCTCTCGCCGCTTTCGGTGTGAACATACAGCAACTCTGTGCCACTGCATAAATATTGATGTGTTAAAAAATAATGAGAATATACAAGTCCTGTAGTAACATCCGATATTGACTGAGTTCGAAACCGCATGATTGGGCCCGATTTCCGATCACGTGATCGGATCTGGACATCCCTATACTTATAACATATTTTCAATTTGATTCTAAATTTGCCCATTGAATGAATCCATTTGTATCTTTGACCCAATTTTTGGAACCTTTTTTGACCATTATTTCATTGTTATTCATTATTTTATTATTTATTTATTTTTTACTATTTTGTCTTATCTTGTTCTTGTTGCAAAAGTTTAAAAGAAAACGTGGAAAGTCTTTTAAAAAGTTTACAATTTTAAGCATGTACAGTGGGGGAAATAAGTATTGAACGCGTCATGTTTTTTTCTGGAAATAATGTTTCTAAAGGAGCTGTTGACATGGAATTAGGCCAGGTTTTGGTAAAAACCCAAACAATTCAAACATAAAAATAAAACAAAACAAGTGAAAAACGAGTTATGTGTAACAACAATGGAGTGCCACAAGTAGAAAGTGCCGAACTACTGAAACGTATTTAACACTTTGCATGGCAGCTTAAAGAAGCCTCCCATATAGAGAATGAAGTCACATACATCGCTCAGGTGTGAGTTTTTCACAGACTTCAGCAGAGTGTCAAATCTTAAAAATGTACTTTTCACTCAATGATTAAAAAATAAATAAATAAATAGACTTACAGCATCTCTGTATTAATCGCAAAGAAACTCTTGGCTTAAACTCTTAGTGATTTGACTGTTTTTCCACCAGCTGCTACATTCATAAGAAGAGCTTTTGCTTTCCTTCTGCTGGAGCCATTTTCTGACATCTTTATCTTTATTAAATACTGCTTTTGCACTCCATGGAAACATATCATTTTGGAAAGTCTGTCTGCAACAAAGAAACTTTTTGCAAGCAGCAGATTTTTTTTACATTTACCATTTTTTTACATTTTAAACACCACCAACTGCAAAGATTAGCTCAATTCTGTACTAAAGATGTAACAGGAGGTTTTCATATTTAAAAAAATTAATCTGGAGTCAAAAACCTAATTAAATGCTTTTAAGTCTCATTGCTTTTAAACATATAAGATCATATAATAGTTGTCACAGCTTAAAACACATGATTAACCTTTATGATGATGCAGAACTGCACACTTAGACACATTGATATTTATGAGACAAATCCTCAATTTATAAATCCTAATTAGTAGCTTTTTAAATGGCCTGACTTATGGTTTTTGCCTATTGACAAATAAATCTCACTCTCCTTTTGTGACAAATATGTTAAACTTGTTTGCTACTGTGCAACAAAAAAAGACAATCATATACATAACGCTGAAACTTTTCCTACTTTAAAGTCATTCAGGTCTAAAACAGCGTATTTTTGTGTGCACAAAAGACAAAGGTCAACCCAGTTTAGGAAAACATGTGGGTTAAAATTTATTTTAGCCTGCACTATCACTTAGAGCAAGCCCCTAGCAACTGCACAACTCAGAGAACCTTAGAAACTGCGAAGCAACACTCTAAGAATCACATATTCTGTAAGAACAAAGACCACTCACATTTCCTTCAGAAAAACATAAGAAAAGTACATTAAAAATGACAAAACGTCAAGACAACAAATATTTTTTTGTAGCTTTAACTTCAATTCAATTAGTTTATTTGTATATCGCTATTCATGATAATTATTGTTTCAAAAGCAGCTTTTAAAAATCATGCACATTAATCCATTACAATCAAAATCAGAATAGCATTTCTAAATGCACAACACGTCCAACCTTGAGGCAGATGGGCTACAGCAGCAGAAGACCACACCTAGTGCCACTCCTGTCAGCTAAGAACAGGAAACTGAGGCTACAATTCACACAGGCTCACCAAAATTGGACAATAGAAGATAGCAAAAACGTTGCCTGGTCTGATGAGTCTTGATTGAGAATTTGGCATCAACAACATGAAAGCATGGATCTATCCTGCCTTGTATCAACGGTTCAGTCTAGTGGTGTAATGGTGTGGGGGATTTTTTCTTGGCACACTTTGGGCCCATTAGTATAAATTGAGCATCGTGTCAACTCCACAGCCTACCTGAGTATTGTTGCTGACCATGTTCATACTTCTCTTTATGACCACAGTTTATCTTCTGATGGCTACTTCCAGCAAGATAACGGGCCATGTCATAAAGAGCAAATCATCTCAGACTGGTTTCTTGAACATAACAATGAGTTCACTTTACTTAAATGGCCTCCACATTCACCAGATCCCAATCCAATAGAGCACCTTTGGGATGTGGTGGAACGGGAGATTCGCTTCATGGATGTGCAGCAGACAAATCTGCAGCAACTGTGATGCTATCATGTCAATATGGACCAAAATCTCTGAGGAATATTTCCAGTACCTTGTTGAATCTATGCCACAAAGAATTAAGGCAGTTCTGAAGGCAAAAGGGGGTCCAACCTGGTACTAGTAAGGTGTACCTAATAAAGTGGCCGGTGAGTGTATATCACAGAATAAAAAAATAGTGCATTGTTTGTTTTTTTCCAATATCGTGCATCCCTAGTTTGATTAATGTAAGTTGAGATGACTAAAATAAGTTAATTTGATTCAACTCAAAAAATTAAGCAGGATTTTATTTTATTTTTTAAGCGTAGCGGGGTCCTCATATTATTCGCTTTAGGTTCATTGCAAATAACAAAAGCTTGTTTTCAGATCTAAATGGTTACAAAATATATTTCTCTGGCCTTAACTATGGAAATAATGATAGCAAGTTCAGCGTTTTCAACAGGATGCCAGAGATAGGTTTCAAACCTGACTTCCAGACCTCATCAAGAATGCAAATCTCACCCGAAACGTGAGCTTTTGTCTATTTCAAAGCACACACACACACAAAAACAATAGCACTCTGTGATTACCACATAGTTGCTGGACAACAGCAGTGTCTCAATCTCTGCATGTTAGAGTCAATTTTAATAATTGATGGAACAGTGAGAGTGACTCTGGCTTGATTCATCAGTGTTTTAGCGAGAATGAGTCAATGTGTGCGAGTGAGAGAAGAGCCTGCTGGGAAACGGCATGGAAATAAACTCCCTCGCAGAGCAACAGAGGAAGAGGGGGAACGGACATGTGGTTCCCATCTGCCGTATGAACCTGGAGGATATGAAAAGGAAAAACATACAAAAACACAAAGCTTCACATGAGCTCAGCGTGAGCTCAAGAGAGGACACAAACACATGCACAACTTCAGGTCTCCTTCAGAAATCAGAAATGCACAATTTATACACAATACACGAGCCGCATGTTAGGACTGGGCCAAAAAAATTTTATCGAATGAGGATCAAATATAGGTCAATAATGATGATAAACTCAATTTTACTAGATCAATCTGAGAGACAATCACAAAGCAGAAATAATATGCAACAAAAATAATCATAATGCACTTATGGCTTGTTTCCACTGACTGGTACAGTACGATACGGTACGGGTCGCCTTTATCAGGCTTGCGTTTCCACTGCTAAAGAATACCAATGGTACTCTTTTGGTGGGTGTGGTGTACGTCAGAAAGTTGCAGTCGACGTCATTTTCGCTCAAGAAAATGTCTAAAGTAAAGCTGTAGGGGTCGCTCACACATCATATGAGAAACACTTCTCACAACACAGATGCTTTATACACATAAATACTTCTGTATAATTGTTTATTACTAACTTTTCTATGAACATGAGTTGATTATAACTGCAAATCAATGACAGTGCGAAATAGCCAACTGTAACGTCTGCAATTATATAAAATAAATAAATAAATGCAACGTATATAAACACATACAGACCCTTACAGTCTCTGATATGTTACCACTTACAGAAAAACTACACACAGCATACATTTAGTCCTTATTTGAGTTCAAAACAGCACAAAATAGAGCCCATAGTCAGTGCAAACCTCTCATGATTAAATGTGTCTTAAACTTCAGCAGCACGTGTAGCCTCTTGTTAGAAAGTAATTCCATCATTCCGAGTTCATAATAGTCCAAAAGGTGATGATAATAGTTAAACACGGTAGTTTGTCATGTAGTCAAATGTGTAAACATTTAGCTGCGGCTCACGCTTCTGCCTTTGGATGTCTCATAAAGCAGCTGCATAAACGATAAAGCTTTAAATAAAAGTGAAATCGCCGGACCCCTTCTATGTTTACAAATACAAGCGCTGCCATTTATAGGTCATTTCTGGTTAAAGATGTCAGAATTTACCAGTATTATTGAATGAATGTGTGAATGGTCTTTACCGGAAAAATTCCCGAATGTCCATGCCTGTGTGAACACCTTTATTATGAATACTTTTCTGGATTTTACGGATATTTACTGGTATCGCTGTGTGAAAGGGGCATTAGATGAATATTATTGGCACATTATATCATTATGATAGCATGATATAGTTGCCTTCAGTGATTTCCTGAAGATAAATACCCACAAATAACACAACTGGAATAACTACAGCAGTCGCGATCGTCGATCTCATATGAAGCAAGAGATTGCAATGAAATATGATGACATCCCATTTCTTAAAGGTAAATTTTGAAGCCCTTCCCCTTCACAATTTCTTTCAAGGGGCAAGGGGTAGAGGTACAAAAACAGAATTGGGATTGGGCCTTAATCTACCTCTTAAAGTAGTTCAACTAGTCTTGCTGGCGGAAACAAGTTTCACTAATTGTGTGCACTTGCTATTTTTATTTTATTTGCATATTTAATATACTACTTAAAAGCCAGACACTGTAGACAGACTTGTCTTTCGGGGGGGAAAAAAATAATTGTTCTACATGTAATGTTTACAATAGTTTAATGTTTACAAGATCATTTAACTTCTTTTGTCACAACTTTTAGTTTTTTTTTTTTTTTTTTAGTAAGTTGTCCTAAGGCTGACAGGGTGGCTAAGTGGTTAGCACTTTCGCCACGAAGCAAGAAGGTCACTGGTTCGAGTCCTAGCTGGGCCAGTTGGCATTTCTGTGTGGAGTTTGCATGGGTTTCCTCGGAGTGCTCCAGTTTTCCTCACAGTCGAAAACACATGCGCTATAGGTGAATTGAATAAACTAAAATGGCTGTAGTGTATGTATGTGAATGAGTGTATGTATGCATGCATGTGTGTTTCCCAGTATTGGGTAGCTGTAAGGGCATCCGCTGTGTAAAACATATGCTGGATAAGTTGGCGGTTAATTCTGCTGTGGCGACCCCTGACAAATAAAGGGACTAAGCCGAAGGAAAATGAATGAAATGAAAGTTTTTTAACTCCTGGTGTGTAATCTGTTTGGTTAATAAGCTAAACTATAAGTTTAAAATACAATTTGTATGGCCTCAGTCATTGTTGGGACTTCCAATTCATTTATCAAAATTCAAAATGTATATATATTTTCACAACAAACAAAAGGCATATTTTGATGACGCTCCATGGGAGTTGTGGTTTTAATTATATGCTACAGCTGGGATTCTAAACTCAATTCTCACTAGTGGGCCTTAGCGATCCTGCCGGTGGGCTGTGAGATAGCTTAAAATGTACTTAATTATTGTACTATAATTTTTTGATTTTATTATTAAATATGTTTTATATAAAATGATTGGTGTAATAGCATTTCCCGTTTTCTGTTATTGATTATGTCGGACTTGGTGCAAAAAGAGTCTCACTGTAAAAAACAGACTTAACCGTGGCTGCACTTCCAACCGCTGCATGTCAAATAGGACTAGATGCTCAGCTGTATAAAAGAAAACCATCATACAAATGTAAAGGTAACGATGATTAGAGTTAACCAGTTTGCGTGTGCCTCACGTCTGCGAGTCTCACATCTCCGTTGATGACTATGCTAGCTCTTTGTGTGAACTCTTTAAAATATCAGCATAGTTGTCCAAATTAGTGTTTTATAACGTGAGTGCGAGTGTTTTATAACGGACGCGCACCCATACAGGAGGATCTAGCGAGACTCTGCAGTGTTTTAGTGAACAGCTGTTCATTACTGTCAGAGAACTCCAATAATATCCTTCAAACCCAACCGACCTTAGCTCCATGTGTTCCAACAGACTTATGTTTTTACTGTATTTTACTATTTTGTTAGTTTATTTTAATGGATACGATCACTAGATGAATAATAGTGAGTCCAATTCAAAGCAGTAGCTTTTTTGTCATCTTTGTCCTGTAAAGGTTAGGTTACAGAAAAGGCCCAAATGCTCTGAAGTTGTAAAAAAATACCTGAGAAATTCAGGAGCTTTGAATCTGTGTGTTTTAAAAAATAAATAAAATATATATTATTATACAGGCGACACAATGACGCAGTAGGTAGTGCTGTCGCCTCACAGCAAGAAGGCCGCTGGTTCAAGCCTCAGCTGGGTCAGTTTGTGTTTCTGTGTTGTCCCTGCATTCGCGTGGGTTTCCTCTGGGTGCTCCGGTTTCCCCCACAGTCCAAAGACATGCGGTACAAGTGAATTAGGTAGGCTAAATTATCTGTAGTGTACGAGTGTGTTAGATGTTTCCCAGAGATGGGTTGCAGCTGAAAGGGCATCCGCTGTGTAAAACATGTGCTGGATAAGTTGGCGGTTCATTACGCTGTGGCGACCCCAGATTAATAAAAGGACTAAGCCGAAAAGAAAATGAATGAATGAATATATTATTATATATTCTATATTTATTTTCTATATATAGGCTATGTTTCTACATATATATATATATATATATATATATAATGTTTCATTTTTTTAATGCTGTAGAAAAATAAGATAATAATAGTGTAAGCAAAAAAAAAAATGCTTTGCTAATAAATAAAGGTTTAAAATTAGCATTTTCTCTAGACAATCAGTTTAAGAAAAAATGTCAGACGTGGGCCTTCAAAACATTTTCGGAGAAGGAAATAGACGCCGAAGTGAAAAAGGTTGAGAACCCTTGTCCTACAGGATATCTGCAGAAATCATATTCATAATATGCTCTATCTCACCTGTTAAAATTGCTTATTTCACTGTATCTGAACATTCTTCAAAACATTTGGGATACTGTAGTCTCACACAGCCAGACCTCAGACTGACAGCTGAACATCTGAAAGCTTTGAATGGTCAAGGACCACCTACTATGTTATATGATATGACTGAAAGGTTATCAGTCTGAGACGCAACTTTGCATCATTCATTTACGAATGTCTTTAAAAGTTTACAACAATGACATGCCAATATTCTAAATCACAGGTCTCAAACTTGATTCCTGGAGAGCCACAGCTCTGCACAGTTCTGCTCCAACCCCAATCAAACACAGCTGATCCAACTAATCAAGGTGTTCAAGACTACTAGAGACGATTAAGCAGGTGTGAGTTGGAGGTGGTTGAGCTAAACTATGCAGAGCTGTGGCCCTCCAGGAATTGAGTTTGAGACCACTGTTCTAAATGATTGCTCAGCAAAACAAATAGGAAATCAGCAGGACATGTAGACTTTGTTCTGAGCTTCATTCGTTATTTTGGTGACACATTTCTACATAAAGACCAGGCAGACTGAGATGACAGATAACTTGAGTGAATGTTTTCTACTCTATAAAAGCAAGGATTCGTATTAGAAAATTTCCGCAAATGTAGAAATTAGTCACTGTTTTAAACGATGTCTTTCTCTTATCTTTATGACCAAAATATCTGAAGGTTTTCACTGCCAATTAAAAAATATGAAATTATAAGCATACCTTTGTGTTTGTCGACATAATAGGTTAAAGCATTTATGCAGTAAGTATTGCATACTTTCAATAATCCAGCTTTTAAGTCAAATTGCTAAATGCTCATCGTCAAAAAGTGATCCTCACATAAACAGACGGGTGAGCAAGCAGTTAATCACTGATTCACCAATGCCTCAGAAAGTTATATGGTTATTAATGAGCACTGTCATCAATATAAACAACCCAGTGTTTTTATCCGCTCAGACAGGTTTCCAGAAGAGCTGATAAAAATTGTTGCACACTCAACTTGTAAAATCCATCATATTTAAACCAATCAGGGGACGACTGAGGATCTGCTAAAGTGTTTCCAGAAAAGTGTGCCATATGACGTTTAGCCAAAGGTCCGTGGGTGGTGCTTGGCGTGACATCTGAGGCTAAGGCCCTGTCCACAAGAACATGGGTATTTTTTTAATATTGCATTATTTTCTGCGCAGTTTCGATGTTTGTCCACACAAAAACGCAGTGACAGGTGAAATCAAAACTTCATGAAAACTTCGCCCAGGGTGAACATTTTCCAAAACTCTGGGGACAATGTGGTCGTTCGGACGCTAGTTTTCGCCTCATGACACCACCGTGTGCACTGTTTGCTCCTTTCTGATTGACCGACACAGCCCGGTTCACACCAAATGCGGAGGATGCAAATAAGTATAATAAATAATATAATAAATATTACATATTTTCTGTCGATCGCCAACGGGACGCTAATCCACCTCTGTTCTAACATTTGCATTGATTTGAATACAATTTACTTAAAGGGCACCTATGGTGAAAAATCTACTTTTCAAGCTGTTTGGACAGACATATGTGAAGGTATAGTGTATAGACCGTCATATTGGGTTGAAATAAACACACCCAGTCCTTTTTTTTTTTAAATTTAACAACAAAAACGGTGGACCAATTGGAGCGGTTTTAAGACCGACCGCAACTTTACGTAGGAGTGCAGTCCCCCCGCCCACCGAATTGATTGATGGCTGCATATTTACATGTCTCCGTAGTAACGTCTATAATCATATCAACAAGACAAGACTTGCGCAAAGCAACTGGGAATTAAAGTTCTGTTCAGTTTGCAAGGATCATCAAACATCATCAGTTGTGATCAAGAGTGAGTTTTACAAGTTTAAAATGTTTTAAAACAGAGCATGTTAATGAATTACAGCGATTAACTTCAGCTTTACTTTATCAGCACAGCCGCGAAAAAGAAGACAAAAGAAGAAGACGCTTCAATCCCGGTTTGTGGACATTAAATCAGGTTTATTTTGTACATTAACATAACAGATAACCACACAGCAGTGGATATAAACCTGTATCCTGTCACATTTGCATGCAAAAAGAGTGCAAAGCTAAACCCACACGCTGTGTGTATGTGTGTGTATCTGTGTGTGTGCGTGAACTTTGTAACGACATTGTGTGTGACTCATCGTTGCAACTCCACAACAAATGTGTCAAATACTCATTGGTAAAGTTCTTACTGTAGTATTTCTCACAAACGTTACGCGAGATCTGCTTCCTTAATATCTGTCTGTTGTCTGAAGCAGCCGAGGGCGGAGATTAAGGCACGCTGACAGGCACGTGGGAACTGTGGGTGGGGAGGACTAGCCTTAAAGGCTCAGTACACAAAAAAAACGCTACCTGATGGTTAGAGCTATAAAACAGAAACTTCTAAAAGGTATAATAAATAATCTGATGGATGTTTTGAGCTGAAACTTTACAGACACATTCTGGATACACAAAAGACTTATATTAAATCTGGAAAAGGGGTAACTTAGGTGCCCTTTAGGCAAATACTTAACCGTTTTGTGTGAACTCAGCATAAAAGTGTCATTATCGCCACCCCTTAATATGCATCACAGTGTGTGTTTTTGCATTTTCTCGTGGACAGAGATCCTTTTAAAAATGAAAGCGGGGAAAATCCAGTTTATAAAAACACCCATGTACAAGTGTGGACATGGCCTTAGACTAGGGATACTGTAACTACACAAGTCAGCAGAATATACAGTTAAAGTCAGAATTATTAGCCCTCCTGTTTATTTTTTCCCCAATTTCTGTTAAACAGAAAAGTATTTTTAACACATTACTAAACAATAGTTTTAATAACTAATTTCTAATAACTGATTTATTTTATCTTCGCCATGATGACAGTAAATAATATTTTAATAGATGTTTTTCAAGACACTTCTATGCAGCTTAAAGTGACATTTCAAGGCTTAACTAGGTTAATTAGGTAAACTATGCAGGTTAGGATAATTAGGCAAGTTATTGTATAGCAATAGTTTGTTCTGTAGACTTTAGAAAAAATATACAGCTTAGAGGGGGTAATAATTTTGACATTAAAATGGCTTTAAAAAATTTAAAAACTGCTTTTATTTTAGCCAAAATAAAACAAATAAGACTTTCTCCAGAAAAAAAAAATATTATCAGACATACTGTGAATATTTCTTTGCTCTGTTAAACATCATTTGGGAAATTTTTTAAAAAGAAAATACATTCAAAGGGGGGCTAATAATTCTGACTTAAACTATATATCACCATTCTAGTGATTTTTGAATGGTTTATTTTAAAAAAAATTGTACGTGTTGTACCTTATTTTAATCTGCAATTAAGCATGCAAACAAACACAGCAGTCAATGCTTTTGCTGCATCAGGGGCGGTGTGTTTAACAATGGCCGCACGGCTCTGTCAGCTTCATAGCGAGAAACTGAATGGGGTTCACTGAGAGACAGAAGGCCGTGGCTCACACTCAGGCCCCTTAGACACCGTGGGAACAGCACGTCCCTCTCAGACACCACCAAACATCTTCATTTGAATACAAGACAAGAGGGCTGCTGCAAATACAGCTGGAGGATACTCAGAATATATGCAATGTGAGAAACTGTTGTTGAGTACTGCGACAATAATATTTCTTGTCATTTCAAATTTCATTAGCTATTTGGTTTAATCATTTATGTAATGATCATAAAAAATTTTACAGGATACTTTTCTAATCTAATTAAATATTAATTTCAGGCAAAAAAATGAAAGCATTTAGACTTAAACACAATAAATGAATGAAAACCTCTGCAGATAAGGGTTGTCAATAGTACCAACTTCGATACGAATCAGTACAAAATTTTTAAAAATATCTATTTCCCACTAACATTTGAGTGCAGTTGAACGTGTTCTTAAACACTGCTGATTGGCTATTGGGTGTCATGTGCTCAACAGATGTGACTGTGATTGGCTGTGATGGTCTTTGGTTTAATCACTCTTTATCAAGTTAATCAAATGCCGTATCCAAAACCACTCCATATACATTTACTATTCCCTACATAAGTCCACTAATATAGTTTACTTGAAGCAGTGAATGAAACGAGTGAGTGAATAGGGTATATGCAGAAGTATGCGGTAGGACTTCTAATTTTGCAGTAACCTGGGTCAAGCGTTTCTGGTGAATTGTATGCAGTTACAAAATTGGCTTGTTTAAGGTCTGTTTTCTTTAAAAACATCAACAATAACAATCTTTACTGCCTGACTGATATACAATATAAAGTGGGTCTCGGATTGTACACGAAGCACTGCATTAAATTACATTTTCCCATGCTATGTCTTTAAAATATGAACTTTTATTTTTCTCAAGTATTTTCAATGAGGTTTCTGGGCTTGGAACCCTAATTGGCGCAACTTAAAACGAACCCTATAAAAAAACCTGTAAAAGAAACAGTATATAATTGAAAACAGTCACACTAACCGCTCACCGGAAGTTTATCTGTATGGGAAGAAATACTAGCTGTGCATATACCTATATTCGGGCACTAAGATGCCACTTTGTTAGTGCTTTGCTGGTTAATAAAATTTATTATTGCTTTGCTTTGCTTTGCTTTGTGGGATTAATTGAGCGCACTTCATAACGTTCACTATGGTTTCGGAATAGGGTTGTCAAAAGTATTGAGTTCATTCCAATAAGCACCCACAAACATTTGAGTGATGTTAAGCATGGCCATTGCGTTCAAATGCTCAACCGAAATGACTGTGATTGGCCGTGAAGGTCATCAGTTAACCACTCTTCACCGCAGTTCACCAAGTGCAAACACATATACACCAACACTAGAGCATTTGAAATTCGCGCCAATCAGCTGGTCTGTCTCTGAGCAGACATACGACCGATTCATTGATGGGTGAACTGATCTATGTGGCTTTGAAATGCTTAAATGTACCTGTATCCATGTCTGCATTTGGTGAACAGCGGTGATGAGTGGTAAACTGATGATCTTTATTTCTGTTTAAAAGCGATGGTTCGGAATGCACGTGACCTGTGGATTATTAACTTTTTCTTAACTCGTAGGTTAATCCAACATTTTTAACAATTGCAGAGAGATTGCCTCCCTCGTCATATAAATCACGTGTATGAATGCATTTAGGCTTCCCTGTGAAATATAATGATGACGGAATAAGTTGTGGTGGGACCTAAATGCTTTCTTAGGTTATTAATTAAAGGTGTTTTCTGTCACTGCTTGTCTGCATTAATATATTCAGTGTAAAGCTGCACAATTAAACATTAAAATATAGTGATCTCTATTCAAATCAAACATGAATGATAAATGATAAAGATTTGCATATGTTTATTAATCCTTCGAAGTGCTGCATTCAAGTCTGCGTTTGATCGACAGAGATTGTTTTTACACTTTTTCAGTTCATTACAAACAATTAAATGACACAGAAGTACTGGGAGAACAGTTTACAATTCAAATATAAACACTGTTGTTTATGGTAAAGATTAAAATCACAGTTAAATGGAACTTGACGCTGGTGAATGTTGCTGTAGTTACATTGTGTAACCAGTGGGTGGCGACAAACAACCATTAAAATTATGTCAATGAATAGGTTTTCAAAAATGATAGACCTATAATGAAACATGAAGTCTTATGAGTTGTTGAATCAATAATTGAAAAATTTTATTTGTACAAGATGTTAGACTTCTATATTTAGCATTATCAGCAACAGTAGCAAAGATCATTTTTCATCTTTCAAAGATCAGCTGCTTCTTTTTCTGTTTGTTAAAACTAGTGGTTTTTGCAGTAATATTTTTGTATAAATGGAAAACAAATGACATTTGTCTCCTACCTTTTTTGCTGATTGGAAAAATGGTCCGATCCGTGACTCAAAAAACGTAGTCTAAACCGAACCGTGAGATTTGTGATCCATTACACCACTACTCAACAGCACTCAAATGTTAGTGGGAAATTAACTTTTTTTTTATTTCCATAGCAATTGGCACCAAACTCAATACTTGTCATAACACTATTTCGAAAATCACTGCTCCCTCAAAAAGTGCACTATTTAAGGGTATGGTGATGATTTTGGATACATCAACAGTCGTATCTGTTGAGCATGTAAACACAATGGCCAATCGGCAGAGTTTAAGAACATATTCAAGAGCGCTCGAATTTTAGCAAGAAAATTTATTTTTTTTAAATTTCAGTACCGATTGGTACCAAAGTGAATACTTTTGACAACCCTAATCTGCCTAGTCTCCCTAGTCTCAATTCCCACCATTGGTTTTATTTTCAGTTCTAGGTTCACGTTTGGTACTCTCTAGCCAATAGCAGAACAACACCAACTGGAGAGGCGAGGATAAAAATAGTAAAGATTGGTCAAAATTGGAAAACCAAAAAAACCTATGAAAGCAACACAGGGGCGTCACGGTGGTGCAGTGGGTAACACGATCGCCTCACAGCAAGAAAGTCGCTAGTTTGAGCCCCGGCTGGGTCAGTTGGCATTTTTGTGTGGAGTTTGCATGTTCTCCCAGTATCAGCGTGGGTTTGCTCTGGGTGCTCTGGTTTAACCCACGGTCCAAACACATGCGCTACAGGGGAATTGAATAAGCTAAATTGGTCGTCGTGTATGTGTGTGAATGTGGAAGTGTATGGTTGTTTCCCAGTGTTAAGTTACAGCTGGAAGGGCATCCGCTGCGTAAAACATATGCTGGAATAGTTGGCGGTTCATTCCGCTGTGACGATACCAGATTAATAAAGGGACCAAGCCGAAAAGAAAATGAATGAATGAAATATCATAATTGCAAATAAAATATGTAATCGCATCTCTCTGCTATGCGATTATTGCATTAACTATTATTGTAATGAATACTATTCTTTCAATATATTGTGCAGCTATAGCTGCAAGGGTGCCAAATGGAAGTGAAAAGGCAAGAATTAAAGGCTGCTTGAGTGGAAAGGGCAAGGTTTGATGGTGGGAACTCAAATATGTCCCTGTGAAGCCTCCAGAGTAGATATCAGACTGCGATTACAGAGCGAGGCGTCTGTAATTACAGGCCATCTACTTGAACAAGTCTAAAGCTAGTGAAGTGAGCGCTCTTCAGGGATCAGGTAGGTTTCTGCCCGATCAGACTGTCTCCACTTTAAACCAATCAGACGGGCATTAGACGGTACGGGTGCACAGGGGTCAAACTGTCTGCAAAGACAAAAGGAGTCCAGAGACAAAAGAAGGCTTTCAGACGCAACGAGGGGACCATAAACTGACAAGGGGATCAGACTTAATTATTGATGCTATTACTCATATGTTTTGGGAAAGGGCTTTGAGTGTACAAAAGCACTCATCCTGTAAACACTAATGATACCTCCAATTGTGGAAATTGTTGAAAAGTGGTAATACGTGCACAATGATTAGGTCAGAAAATCCAGCTGTATCTATAGTAGCCAGTAAATGACCACACAGAGCACCATAGAAACTACATAGCAATGTCCAGTCTGAACACTTAACAACCACATAGCAACACCCTGACCTCACCTAAAAATGCACTTTAAAGAAACACTTTTCCCTTCAAAGTGAAGTCAACCACTGCAATTCTTTCAGATGTAGTTCTTACATGATCGTTCACTGAAAACTCCACACACTCAAGCAGGCAATGTTATTTAAGTACGTATACATTCAAGTGACTTTTATATTGGCATTTTTTATTTTAGTCATTAAAACCACCCTGACTTTATTCTTAGTCTTTTAGTCATTTTACTTCAATTTCTGTTATTACTTCACACATTTTCAAGTTTAATATTTAATCTAATATTTATTTTATTTTGGATTTATTTTATAATAATTCTCGAGTAAAGGCAGCACGGTGGCGCAGCGGGTAGCACAATCACCTCACAGCAAGAAGAACACTGGTTCGAGCCCCGACTGGGGCATTTCTGTGTGGAGTTTGCATATTCTCCCTGTGTTGGTTTCCTACGGGTGCTCTGGTTTGCCCCACAAGTCCTAAGACATACGCTATAGGTAAATTAAGTAAGCTAAATTGGCCATAGTGTATGGGTGTGATTGAGTATGGGTGTTTACCAGTGATGGGTTGCAGCTGGAAGGGCAACCACTGCGTAAAACATATGCTGGAATAGTTGGCGGTTCATTCTGCTGTGGCGACCCCTGATTAATAAAGGGACAAAGCTGAATGAATCAATGAATTCTCAAATAATTAACGATTAGAATTACCGAATAATTATAATTTTCATAAACAGTGGAGAAAAAAAATCTGGACGTGTATCAGTATATTGGATCTATGAATTGAGTCTTATGGGGCATTCACACCAGACACGGCTTGTACGCATAAATAGACGCTTTAACATTGAGTTTACTTGCTTCATTTAAGCGTCAAATTCTCTTCACAATAGACGCGAGTTTGGGCCATGGGCGGGGCATCTTTCTGCCCAGCTACACAGCTACATTACACATCAACTAAAGTTTAACATATGATATCATAGTGGACCACGCCTTTAAAATATTTGTTTACAGACGATGCAAGAAATGCACTGTACAAACTATTATTTACAGGATATACAAGAGTTACTTAGAAGAGATACTGCTTATTTTCTTCTTTTAATAAAACAAATATTAAATAATTTATTTTGTTTCCAAAAGTGCAAGTTATTTATTGTCACTTTTTTAAATGATAAAAATTTGTTTTAGGTAATGTGTGTTTTGATTTCAGTTGTTCAGCGTTGATGTTCAATAAATAATCATAGACCGTAGATTATTTTAGTAATGCTGCACCCTTAATTCAGAAATCTCTCACTTGTAATATGTGAGCATATTTACTGTACAAAAGCAAATGAGAGCAAGAATAAATAAATACAATTTTAAAATTATAGTTTTTTAACCGTAATAGAGTAAAATGTTCAATTAATTGGTCATATCGCCCAACCCTATTATGGATAGGGAGAGGTACCGAAACTCCTTATTGGTATCGGTGCTAAATTATACAAGACCAAAGTATTGATAAGCTCTGACGTCAACGGTTCTGCTATCGGTACTAAAGAATTATTGCTGAATAAACATTAGTTACAGTTGCATAATTTAACAGACCAACTTTTCTCATTTGCCATATTTGATATTCGTTTGCAAAGTTGGCAATCTCACATGAGAAATGCATGTGTTTCCGGTGAGCGCGTCAAGTATAAAAGCCTTCACAGTTCTCGGTTGTGCACGCACTCAGCGGAGGCTCGCGCAAAACGCACACATATCTCGTGACACAGGCTCGTGCGCATACACAGCTCATAAGCTTTCGGAGTGAACCAAACGGGTTGTATTTCCCGAGTGGACAGCGACAATGCCTATTGCAACAATGCAACAAGTTGTTTTCTTGTATAAGTGTAAAAGCAAGTAATCTGGCTAAGTGAAAGTATCTTTCAAAAGTGCACTAGCTTCAATGAAAAGTAATGAAATGTTTTTGACTGTTTAGCTACTAACGGTAACGTTACATTATCCACATTGTTGTGCCAGCAGTCAATCACCTAAATTAGTATAACATTAATAGTTAAATAAACACACACATTGGGTTACAATGAAAACAGTTTTTTTCTGCAGTAGCCTAAATAAATCTTAAAAATTAAAAATGCTTTTACATTACTGTATTTACAAATACTGCCTATGAATAGCCTAATAATAAACAATGCTTATTAAAAAAATATAAAAACAGCTTATTTTTACATTGCAAGATGCTCCAAAACTGTATTAAAAAGAACTTAATTTAACTCCCAAAACACAGTTAACTCATTTATGTGAATGTGTTAATGAAAAATCATAAACACTCATACTGCATTTTGGAACACAAAGAGGGTATTTTTAACTGCAGGGAGCACAACAAACCAAGAAAGATCCCGACTTCTGCCAGACAAGTCAAACATCTTGATTTATCTCCAGAAGAATAATTAAAAATAATTTTCCTTCAAACTATTGTGGATTTTTTTTTACAGAAAAAAAATATTTATTTGTTTTACAATTATTGGTTTTGTTTTATTTCACAATAAAAACAACATAATAAAACAAAGTGTTGTTAATTCTGTTCAATTTGTTTGTTTTTTTATTTTTTTAATGAAATAAACATACAAAAAGCACCGATAAGAGAACCGTTAAAGTACCGAACCAATAAGTGGTGTGGATAAAAGTAGTAATACCGTTAAAACCTTAATGATATCCATCCCTAATTATGGGGTATGTTGAGTTTGACTTTGTTGAGTATGTTCAAACTCAATGAGCAAATGAATCAAGTAAAAAACAGCATTTTTCCCTTTTATGTAAACTCTAAAAATCATATTAGGTTTAGTGTAAAGTAAAAATAAGATGAAATGTTTAATTTAGCTACAGCTTTTAACAGAGGGTTGATTTCAGCTTCCAGGAGTATAAGCTGACATTCTGGCCACAGTTTAGTGAAAACACTGTTGTGCAAGGTACAACAAAGCACAACAGGCTCTCAATAACGTGGGAACAATGGCAGTAGGAGGGCAGGCTGTTCCAGGGGGCAGTGGATCATTATGCAAGGTTAACATTTCAGACGGGACGACATTAAAGCATGAGGGGGCACCAATTACCAGCACGCCTTCCAGAGGGGTCTTCACTACCCCATTCAATAGTAACAAATGAAAAGAGACCAAGCTGAGATTTATGACACCAAGAAGCTGAACAGAATCAGGCTCCAGGCGATCTGTTGTTCACCCCAGGAGTGACTCATGGAAGCTTCCTGCTCCAAGTGCTTTCTTTAATCTCACAATATATCACATTAAAACCATAGTGGAAAGATTGGCTTTTTCAATAATGATGTAATGGAGAAACATATTTAAGCCTTAGGAGTCACTTAAGGGAGAGATTTTAGCCAAAATGTACAAATTTGTCATATTTTTTCATAGAAAATTTTTTCTGAACACACAATATTTTTTTTCAGCAAGACTAAATTGGTTATATTT
Organism: Danio tinwini; assembly: GCA_903798205.1. NCBI lineage: Eukaryota > Metazoa > Chordata > Actinopteri > Cypriniformes > Danionidae > Danio > Danio tinwini. The sequence continues at coordinate 2,099,073 of CAIGQZ010035043.1, forward strand.
CCAGTGGGAGAGAGAGAGAGCGTAAAGGCAGGCGCACAAGTCATCTCATTGTTTTAGATACGCTGTCCAGCAACATGGACACCTCCAAATGGTGTTAAAAGTGTCACATACTGTATTTATAAGTCATCCAAAAGTGTCATTCCTGTCTTAATATAATGATGTACTCGCGGCCCTAAAATCACACATGAGCTGACGTACTGTTTGTTTACCTCAGAGAGGATGTGTGCGCATGCCTGCCATGTCAACTTTAGTGAACAGAACCTGCATAGGCTGTGAATAACAGGTTATAAAGTTGTAAACATTGTTCAGTTTGTTGCACAGAGCGATCGTTTGGGAGCCGTGCTGATAAAGAAAAAGGTATCATTTTACCAGTGAAAAAAAATTTATCTAATAATGTTGTAAATGACAAATGACAAGCATACTGTATGTCTCAATATAATAACAATTTAACTTTAGAATTATGATTTTACATATGTTTGAGAATAGCAATAATAACAGCCTACACATGTTGACCTTTATTTTACATTGCCATGGCCAGAAGCAGCTTTACAGACAATAATATAACAGATTTAATTAAAAAGAAAAATGACAAGCTGCAATTTGGAAACATTGCAAATGATGAAAGAAGAATTCAACATGTCTCAATCTAGAAAAAGTTTGGAGCGCACATTTGATGCATAAGTTAAAATGCACACTTATAAATCCATTAATCTTTTATTAAAAGCAAAAAGGCCTATAAACTACTGTTTATTGCAATAAGCATATTATAGGAAGTCATATTATTAACTATTCATGAATAATAATAATTTTTAAGTTTTATCTAATAATTCCAGTCAGCTTTAGTGAACTAACTTTAGCGCAATAGTCAAAAACACAGACTTTCAGTTGTTATATGTAAAAAAAAAAGGCCTAAATGCATGCAAGACCATTCAAAACTTTTTAAACACAATGTTGCACTTGCAACAAAGAGATTATCACTCATGCAAGTCACGCCAATAAACTGTATAAACAGTTTGCACTGCATTTA
>CAIGQZ010035043.1:2115099-2133612 GCA_903798205.1 Danio tinwini
AAAAACTGCTTAAACTAGCCTAAGCTGGTTGGCTGGTTTTAGCTGGTCAACCAGCCTGCTTTTAGAGGGGTTTTAGCCATTTTTAAGCCTGCTTTAAGCTGGACATAGCTGGTTTTGGCTGGTCAAGCTGGTTTTAGCTGGTCAACTTCCAGCCTGAGCAGCTAAGACCAGGCTGGAAATGGCTGGAAACCAGCCTGGAAATGGCCAAAACCCCTCTAAAACCAGGCTGGTCAACCAGCTAAAACCAGCCAACCTGCTTAGGCTGGTTTAAGCTGTTTTTTTCAGCAGGGTTATTAATAATAACACTGCAATAAAAGCAGTAAAAAAAAATAAATAAATAAAATTCTAAGGTCAATTTTATTAGCCCCAAACCACTGTTGTTTAATGACTTGCCTAATTAACCAAACTTGCATAGTTAACCTAATTAATCTAGTAAAACCTTTAAATTGCTCTTTAAACTGAATATTAGCAGCTTAAAACTATTTGAAATATAAATATTTCACAGGAGGGCTAATAATCATATCTTCAACTGTATATCAGTCAGGTGTAACGCGGTCAGTGCTGTTTAATACATGATAAACCTTGAAATATATGTGAAATGTCTAAAAGCAACTATAGTGTACCAACAGAGAACTCCATCACTATAAACCAGAATTACTTCAGTCCCTCCTAATGCTTTATATTTCACCTCTGTTGTGCATCGGACCACATATTTTTTTTCAGTCATGCTATGAACGTCAGTCACACTGTAAAAAAGCATCTGCAAATGAGCAGTTTTCCGTATATTTTGATTCATGTTTTTATTTTTCCCATTTATTACTGCTTTTAAATTGCATTATGGGAGCTTGATCTTTCTTCTAACAACTTTTACCCTTGAAAAGTTTGCTAAGGTGACTTTTATTGACATTTTTTATAGTTTGCAGTGCTAAACTGTCTATGTTGGTGCTGTATATTATGCTACAAATACCTTCTAATAAACTGGCAGAACATTTTCTGTTATTTTACAGGCTTATTTCTTTATATATTATCTCTTACAAGTTATATCATTTACCAAAATGTCACAAAAAGTCACTTTGTTAAACTGTAGAGTTGAATTTTTAACATCAAAAGCTGACAGAGCAGAGATCAACATCCCATAATGCAATTTACAACCACAAATAAACTGAAAACACTTAATACACAAACTGTACATTAACAGATACGCTTTACAGTGCAGTATTGAACTAATAGAGAAACCGCATTGCATTTCAAATCTCTATCATCTTCCTTTAATATGTAACAGAATTTCCCTTCTCTCTCATACCTGGAAAACCTGGCTGTGTCGTTCTGTCTATACATCAAAATGGACTCACAATCAGAAATAAGCACAATCAGTTCCTTTCAAGACTGACTTGAGTCACCCTACGAGTGTCATCGCATTCCCATAATCTCACACGTTGTCAAAAACACACTGTACAAAAAGCAAAAAAGGGTCATTCCCTTTTATATTCACATACGGTCATGTGAAAAAGTAAAGACACCCTATTGAATTGCATGGATTTTCTGTATAAGCATGTAATGTAAAACTAATGTCAGGTTTTAAAGGGATAGTGCACCCAAAATAAAAGTTCTGTCATCATTTACTCACTATTTACTTGTTCAAAACCTCTTTGAGTTGTTGTTTTTCCTGTTGAACACAAATGAAGATATATTGAAGAATGCTGAAAACCTGTAACCATTGACTTCCATTTGTTTTTCTTACTATGAAAGTCAATGTTTATTGGTTTTCAACATTTTGTGTCCAACAGAAGAAAGAATTAATAAAGGTTTGTAACCACTTGAGGGAGATTAAATAGGGAGTCAATTTTAATTTTGGGGTGAACTGTCCCAACTCACTATTTACTTGTTCAAAATGTGATTGAGTGGTTTATTTTTCTGTTGATCACGAAAGAAGATATTTTAAAGAATGTTGAAAAGCTGTAACCATTGACTTCCATAGTATTTGTTTTCCTGAAAGTCAATGTTTACCGGTTTTCAGCATTCTTCAAAATATCTTCTTTTGCATTCAACAGAAGAAAGGAACTCGTAAAGGTTTGAGGAACACTTCAACACTTGAGGAAGAGACAACAGTGAGTCAATTTTAATTTTGGGGTGAACAGTCCCAACTCACTATTTACTTGTTCAAAATGTGTTTGAGTGGTTTATTTTTCTGTTGAACACGAAAGAAGATATTTTGAAGAATGTTGAAAACTGGTAATCATTGACTTACACAATACTAGGTTTTCCTGGAAGTCAATGGTTACCGGTTTTCATCATTCTGCAAAGTATCTTCATTTGTGTTGAACAGAAGAAAAAAACTTATAAAGGTTTGTAACCACTTGAGGGAGAGTAAATAGTGAGTCATTTTCATTTTGGGGTGAACAGTCCCAACTCACTATTTACTGGTTCAAAATGTGTTTGAGTGGTTTATTTTTCTGTTGAATACAAAAGAAGATATTTTGAAGAATGTTTAAAATTGGAAATCATTGACTTACACAATACTATTTGTTTCTGGAGGTCAATGGTTTTTTAGCATTTTTCTAAATATCTTCTTTTGTGTTGAACAGAAAAAAGAAACTCATAAAGGATTGTAACCACTTGAGGGAGAGGAAACAGTGAGTAAACTTTCATTTTTGGGGTAAACTGTCCAAGCTCATTATTTACTGGTTCAAAATGTGTTTGAGTTGTTTGTTTTTTCTGTTGAACATAAAAGAAGATATTTTGAAGAATGTTAAAAACTGCTAACCATTGACTTCCATAGTATTAGTTTTTCCTGGAAGTCAATAGCTACAGGTTTTCAGCATTCTTCAAAATATCTTCTTTTGCATTCAACAGAAGAAAGGAACTCATAAATGTTTGAAAACACTTGATGATGAGTAAATGTGAGTCAAATTTAATTTGGGGGTGAACTATCCCTTAAAAACATTACATGGCATCTCACACTGTATTATAATTAACTGAACTAAAACAAATCCAGGATAGGAAAGCTATAGGTTAGATTAGCACTTTCTTGAGTAATTTTTGTACATGCTATATATTGAGGTTTGATTTTTTCAAATGTTAAGCCAAAAGATCAGATCATTTTTAATGTCCTGATATGTAAAACCTGGAGTTTAACAGAGTGTCCAGACGTTTTTCACATAACTGTAGGCATTTACAAAACGAGGTTAATAATTAATACTGCTTTGACATTTTTTCTTTGGTAAAAAGCATCATCAGAGTTCTTTGGTAAACCTTTCCGAGTCCATATCCAACACCTTCTTCATTAGATTACAGGCAGCTGTGTAGATGAGAGCTGTGGATGGAACTGAACGAAAATACAGTCTTCATTTATTCACCAAAATCAAACAAAAAAAAAAAAACCCATATAGAAGTACGACACATGGAAATGACATACAACTTCATATTTGGATTATTATGAAATGTCAAATAGGTCAAAATATTGCTAACATATTCTTTTTTTTAACCGTTGGAACAATGTACAAATATTTTAGCTGTAATTTTATATGTCTTCATCTAAGTGAAGTTTATTTATGAACTAATTTCGAGAGGATCATGTGCTTATGATTGCTTGCAGCCGGTCCCACATTATTCAATTCATGATTCACCAATCAGACGATTCCAAAGCCACTATAAACACCCTCAGTTCCATTTCACAGCCATCTTCGTTTTAAAGAATCCCCCCTTCCTCCCCTACTCCTCCTCCTTTCCTAGATGGGGGCACGGTGGCCCAGTGGTTAGCACTGTTGCCTCACAGCAAGAACGTCACTGGTTCTAATCCTTAACAAGCCAACCAACGTTTCTGTGTGGAGTTTACACATTCTCCTTGTGCTCACATGGGCTTAGTTGAGTGAACTAACCCTTTAACTTATTCTTTCCAGAATCGCCCTGACCCAAAACATTTGAACAAATAAATTCCATCAGCCTAAAGGATTAGTTTAAAACCTCTGTAAAAAGTAATACAACTTACTTTCTCATGCTACAAATAATTCTCTTTTATTTTATATATCCTGAAAAGTGCCAACTGTTTTCAATATGGAGATTGATAAAAACAAAAGCCGAGCAGCATACCAGAGAGATTTCTGAATGATCATGTGACACTGAAGATTGTAGTTTATAAGCGTGTTTTTAAAAGGAAATCTTACTTTTTGTGTGAACTAACCCTTTTTAACTTATTCTTTCCAGAATCGTCCTGACCCAAAACATTCGAACAAAAAATTCCATCAGCTTAAAGGGTTAGTTCACCCAAAAAAATGAATACAACTTAGATTTGTAAGCTACAAAAAGATAATATGTATTTTAAATAAATTCTGTTCTTTTTAGCTTCTGGAAAAGTGCCAACTGATTTCAATATGGAAAATTATAAAAAAATTAATAAAAATAAAACCCAGAGTAGCATATCAGTAAGATTTCTGAATGATCATGTGACTCTAAAGACTGTAGTTTTTTAAAAAAAGTGTTTGTTTTAAAGAGTTAGTTCTCTTTAACCCTTTAACGAGTTCACACTTAGCTCATGATTTATCACATAGCTTGTTTGGCGTTCTGTCCCGGGAAAGAGCCCTGAGCTCAAGGGATCCTCGGGCCCAGGGCTCCCCCCTTTCACATGGCGAGGGGAAATTGAGCTCAGGTCGATCTCAAACTCCTCCACTGCTGAGGCCAAGGTGAACTTCTTGACAGTAAGACATTAGGAAAAAGATTTAGGCTTATTTTATCTATAATATAGAGCATATTTGGACGATGGGAGGAAACCCGGGGGAAACCCACAAGGACACGGGGAGAACATGCAAACTCTGCACAGAAATACCAGATGGCCCAGCAAGGACCTGACGCCATTGGTATTCTTGCTGTGAGGCAACAGTTAGTCACTGGGCCACCGTGCCGCCCATTCTGGATAAAGGTGGAAGAAGGGGAGGAGGAGGGTTTCTTCCAGATGAAGATGTTGTAGAAAGGAAATGAGGATATATAGTGACTTAGGATCCTTTGATTGGAAGATCATGATTAGCTAATGTGGGCCAGCTGGGTCAATCATGAGCACGTGCTCCTCTCGAAATTAGTTTAAAATTAAACTTCACTTTTCAGAATCGTCCTGACCCAAAACATTTAAACAAATAAATTCCATCAGCCTAAAGGGTTAGTTCACCCAAAAAAGTAATACGACTTACTTTTGCATGCTTCAAAAGATTCTCTTTTTTATAAATCCTGAAAAGTGCCAACTGTTTTCAATATGGAGAATGATACAAAATAAATCAGAGTAGAAAGATTTCTGAATGATCATGTGCAGGGTCGGACTGGCCATCTGGCAGACCGGGCAGTTTCCCGCTGGGCCGATGTACTTTTTGGGCTGGGCTGATCATCGTTTTATCATCTGATCGGCCCATAAAACGCTGAGCAGCCTATCGTTTTTTTCTGCCTAATAAATTGACGATGCTGTGATCTGTGATTCTCTGAAAGTAAGTTTCTTTTTTTGGATAAACCAGCCCATGTGACATAATCTGCAGCCCATTGGTTCTTTTCTTTATTGACATTGGGCTGGCCCAATCACAAACTCCTATTTTTGGCTCTGTGTAAGCGTGCACCGCCTGTGTGTATTTGTCAAAATAGTTGAGAGTCAGAGAGATGGAGAAGAAACGGAAGAAAGCGGCACTGGCGGTTTATTTAGCGGTTCTCAAAAATTTTCACACATCATGTGACCACACACACACACACACACACACACACACTCTGTCATAAGCTGCAGTAGGTCAGCGGGTGCTTTGAGCATAAAACCCCAGTTGAGAGTATCGTGCATGTTGGACAGTTCATCACTTCTAGATCTCATCTCACTATCATTGTTAATCGTGATATTGAATTCATGTTGTTGTCTCTATCTAATGACTCTTCGTTCTTTTGAGTCTACTGCTTGTTCTCAGGTGACTGTTTTGGCTGAGTGCAAAGATAAGTGAACATATTAATTAATGTAACCACGTACACTGATTCTGCTGATTCTTGACTGATTGCTTGCCTTTATTGTACAAATGTATTGTACGTTATACTTTTATAATGCCCATTATTGATTATTAAAACTGATATTCGGCAAAAGAGACGGTGTAAAGTTCGTATTTTTAATGAACACGAAAGGAGGCAGTTATGTTATAGGCTCTGTTTTGTTATAAATATGCATAGAGAGAAGATGACGCTCATTTAAATATGTAGCTACACGAGGCTGTTTGGTGTCTGTTAATCAAAATATCAAAATGAAATAAATCACCTTATGTTATGTTTTCATTGTTAAGATAGTGAAAGAGCAAGCAGGATGAGGTAAATGAGATTATAAAGTACACTGTTCCCTTTGGAAATTTACCCATGCGTCAGCAGGCAGCTTTTGTTATGTTTATTATTTAATATAGGCTGAGTGAATAGTGCATTGAATAAGCTAAATTGGCTGTAGTGTACGAGTGTGTGTGTGTGTGTGAATGAGTGTGTATGGGTGTTTTCCGATACTGGGTTGTGGCTGGAAGGGCATCTGCTGCATAAAACATATGCTGGAATAGCTGTCGGTTCATTCCGCTGATAAATAAGGGACTAAGCCGAAGGAGAATAATTGAATCAATAAATATATTTTTTAGATTGTATTTTTTAGAACCTAACACAAATCTTTATGGACAGTCTACAGAAATTAAATTGAGATTAATGTCTGTATTTATTTATTTCATAAATATATGGCTTTTGTGTTTTTCTAAAATAGGAGTTGATAAACATATCGGACATGCACAGATGGGTAGCATTTTGATTGTATGTAGTGGGCCGCTCTGGCCCAAAATTCCAGGGCCGATTTTTTACCCCAGTCCAGCCCTGATCATGTGACACTGTAGTTTTTAAATGTGTTTTTAACAGGAAATCTTACTTTCTGTGTGAACTAACCCTTTAATGCACTTTTTCCAGAATCATCCTCACCCAAAACATTTGAACACATAAGTGAAGTTTATTTATGAACCAAATTCGAGAGGATCACGTGTTTATGATTGACTGCAGCCGGCCCCGCATTATTCAATTTATGATTCACCAATCAGACGATTCCTAAGCTACTATAAATACCTTAAGTTCCATATAACAGCCATCGCCGTTTTGAAGAATCCCCCCTTCCACCCCTACTCCTCCTCCTTTCCTAGGTGGCACAGTGGCCCAGTGGTTAGCACTGTTGCCTCACAGCAAGAATGTCACTGGTTCTAGTCCTTACCAAGCCAGCCAACATTTCTGTGTGGAGTTTACATGTTTTCCCCGTGCTCGAGTGGGTTTCCCCCGGGTTCCCCGGTTTCCTCCCACCGTCCAAAAGCATGCAACTTAAGTTAATTGACTAATCTAAATCAGCACCATAGACATGCTCCTAGTAAGAAGTTATCTTTTATAAGCAATCACTATCTGTTCATTAGCTACTACAACAGAAGAGAGTCCTCGAGATCTACCAGAGCTCAAACTCCCCTCTCGCCTTGCAAACTGGAGGGAGCCCCGGGCTCGAGGATCTTATGAGCTCCGGGCTCTCTCCCGGGACAGCATGCCAAACAAGCTTTATAATCAATCATCAGCTAAGTGTGAACTCTTGAAATTTCCTCAGCCTAAATGGTTAGTTCACTCAAAAACTGAATAAAACTTATATTTGAATGCTACAAAACATTATGTTTTTAAAGTGCCAACTGTTTTCAATATAGAAAAAAAGATCCTGAGTAGCACTTAGATTTCCAAAGGATCACGTGACTCTGAAGACAGCAGTTTTTAGCAGTAGGCAAACTCTTAATTTTTGTGTAAACTAACCCTTTTTAATATATTCTTTCCTGAATCTCTCTGGCCCAAAACATTTGAACAAATAAATTCCATCAGCTTAACCGGTAAGTTCACCCAAAAAAATGTATAAAACATTTTGTGTGAACTAACCCTTTAACTTACTTTTCCAGAATCTTACTACACAGATTCCACCAGCTCAAATCCACAGCTCTCAATCCTTACATTCATTATTCAAGGCACACTTTGGTCAATACGCTGAACTCCGGCTTCAATATAAGTGCTTCTACAGGTCTTCAGAAATGCCTCCTCTTTTGACCTGCAGACCTGCGCTCCATCCGCGGGGGCAGGTGTTGTAGCTGCGTGGCCCTGGTGAATCCTCAGACTCCAGCGAAGCGTCAGAGTCGGTCAGCGAGCGTGTGTTGTATAAACGCACCGGCGACTGCATCATACGGGTCGGAGACGGGCTGGTAAGTGTGGGCGAGCGTGCACCAAGCATCCGCGGCTGAAACGGACTGATTGGTTTATATTCGTAAGGCACAGTCCCGGGAGAAATCGGGAGATTATTGCGGCCGGGAGACGGACTGTTTTTACGCTTGGCGGCGTTGATGATGTTTTTGGCTAAAATGCGGTGGTTGGCTTTGGTGTCCGGGATGACCGCGGGCGACTGGCATCTGTTTTCCCATGGCGGAGACACTGGAGAACTGCTAATTGTTGGCTTGTAGATTCCTGGAGATGAAGTGACGGTGGGCTCATATTTTGGGACGGGTTTATGGATTGGTGTTGGTTTGTAGATTGGGCTGGAGGACACTAGGGAGCCGCTGGGGGACCAGACCCCGCTGGAGAGCACCTCTGGGCTGGTGAAGCGTCGGCTGAGGTTGGGCGTCCTGCTGGATGTTGGGGTGGTGGAGCCAGGACTGGGAACCGGTGCCGGGATTTCCTGCTTAATCTGATGGAAAATAGACAAGATTGTTCAAATTAATTTTTGCTTTGTAAGCATTTTAATTGGTCATAGCACACACACACACACACACACAGACACACACACACACACACAAACAAACACAGTTGCAATCAGAATTATTAAACCCCCTGAATTAATACCCCCCGTGTATTTTTCCCACACTTTCTGTTTAACGGAGGGAAGATTTTTTGAAATTGTTGCAAATGTATTAAAAATAAAAAATCTGAAAAATCACATGTACATCAGTATTTACCGCCTTTGGCGTGAAACTCTAAATGGAGCTCAGGTACATTCTGTTTCCACTACTCATTCTTGAGATGTTTCAGCAGCTTCATTGGAGTTCACCTGTGGTCAATTCAGTTGATTGGACAGGATTTGAAAAGGCATATACACCTGTTTATATAAGGGCCCAGGGTTGACAGTGCATGTCAAAGCACAAACCAAGCATGAAGACAAAGGAATTGTCTGTAGACCACCGAGACAAGATTGTCTCTAGGCACAAGGCTGAAGAAGGTTACAGACAATTTCTGCTGTTCTGAAAGTTTCAGTGAGCACAGTGGCCTCCATCATCTGTAAGTGGAAGATGTGAGGAACCACCAGGACTCTTCCTAGAGCTGGCCGGCCATCTAAGCTGAGCGATCAGGGGAGAAGAGCATTAGTCAGGGAGGTGAATAACCCGATGGTCACTCTGTCTGAGCTCTAGCATTCTTCTGTGGAGAGAGGAGAACCTTATAGAAGGACAACCATCTGTGCAGCAATCCACCAATCAGGCCTGTATGGTAGAGTAACCAGACGGAAGACACTCCCAGCTTGGAATTTGCCAAAAGGTACCTGAAGGACTCTCAGACCATAAGAAACAAAACTCTCTGGTCTGATGAGACTAAAATTGAACTCTTTGGAGTGAATGCCAGGTGTTACGTTTGGAGAAAACCAGGCAGCGCTCATCACCAGGCTAATACCATCCCTACAGTGAAGGATGGTGGTGGCAGCATCATGCTGTGGGGTTGTTTTTCAGCAGCAGGAACTGGAAGACTAGTCAGGATAGAGGGAAAGATGAATGCAGCAATGTACAGAGACATCCTGAATGAAGACCTACTTCAGAGTGCTCTTGACCTCAGACTGGGGCGACGGTTCATCTTCCAGCAGGACAATGACCCAAAACAATGGGTTTGTGTGTAGAATGTTGAGGAAATAAACTAATTTAATCAATTTTGGAATAAGGCTGTAACATAAAAAAATGTGGAAAAAGTGAAGCGCTATGAATACTTTCCAGATGCACTATTTAGTGTATTATACAGAAATTTTTGTTCATATCTTCAAAATTTTGTCATGCTTAATATAAGGTTAACATTTTAACCTTATATTAAGCATGAAAGTATGAAGCATGACAACATTTTGAAGATATGAACAAAAATTAGTTTATCTTATTTCAGGTTTTCTTCACAATCTGTGCTATCTATATATATAATGTAGACAATTTACAGCCATTATAAACACAGAAACGTCCAAGAAAATGTCAAACGCATTTGCTGGGCAGATGATGCTGCACAGCAAGTTGGATAATTTTATTTAGCTGATGAAGTTAAAACTTTGACGAGCGTAATGCGCACATGACCCCAAAAAAATCCAATAGAGCATGTGACAATCCTGGCTAAAAAACTCTGATCCTTGCTGAGCCCTGCATAATATGTCATGAATAATTTCTCACATGCATGATTGTCATAAACATATAGAGAATAATGTCCTAGTAGTGCAAAGAAAAAGAGATATCACACCCCGGAAACTACAATAAGGTTGCATTAGTTGATGTTAGGTAATGCCTGATGAACAAACAACGAACAATATATTTATTACAGTGTTTGTTAGTGTTACGTTAGTTAATGAATGTTCATTACTAGTTCATGTTAACTCACGGTGCATTAACTAATGTTTGGATCTTAATAACACATTAGTAAATGAAGAACTATGATTAATAAATGTTGTACAAGTATTGTTCATAATTAGTTCATGTTCATAGTAACAGTAACTAACGAAACCTTATTGTAAAGTGCAACCCACACCTGTATATCAGATCACAATGCAACGTTTTCAAAACATTTGGGAAAGATTAGCCTGTAAACACGCGCCACTGAAACACACCAGCATGCAACTTCAGATGTGACGCTATCGATATCATGCACACACTGTTTATTCTCGTCCAAACTCTGAGTAGTTTCCCAGCACATCAGAATATCATGCCACCTTCAGATCACTTGCAAACACACTGCCAAGACCACTAACCTTTACTGACATATGCATTTGGAGAGCGCTGAGTATGTTTTCACCTCCAGCAAATGTGTTTTTCCAAGCATGAGGGAGGTCAGAGGTCAAGACATTCCTTATATATAATCTATTAAATGCACTTACTTTATTATTAATATAATTATTATATATTAAAGGGACAGTTCACACAAAAATGAAAAAAATACTGACTATTAATCTCCCTCAAGCGGTTACAAACCTTCATGAGTTTCTTTCTTCTGTTAAACACAAAAGGAGAAACCTGTAACCATTGACTTCCACAGTAGGAAAAAACAATACTGTTTAAGTCAATGGTTACAGGTTTCCAACATTTTTCAAAATATCTTCTTTTGAGTTTAAGCGAAGAAAGAAACTCATAAAGGTTGGAAACAAGTAAATGATGACAGAATTACATTTTAGGGGGTGAACTAGCCCTTTAAGCATCACTTTTTTAATGCAGTTGCAGTGCTGAGGCCGCTAGGTATGTTTTCACCTCCAGCAAATGTGTTTTTCCAAGCATGTGGGAGGTCAGATGTCAGGATATAATCTATTAAATGTACGTTATAACTAATATAATTAAATATTAAAGAGACAGTTCACCCAAAAATGAAAGAAAAAATTTACTATTAATCTATCTCAAAGGTTTACAAACCTTTGTGAGTTTCTTTATTCTGTTGAACACAAAAGAAGATACTTTGAAGAATGCTGAAAACCTGTAACTATTGACTTTCATAGAAGGAAAAACAAAGTCAATGGAAGTCAATGGTTACAGGTTTCCAACATTTTTCTAAATATTTTATTTCAAGACTACACACTTAGATGTGCTTGGCGTTAATAGCAGGTTTGGCATGCTGTCCCGGGAGAGAACACTGAGCTCGGAGATAACTGAGCCCTGGGCTCCCGCCTGGTTAACAAACATTTAAAGGGGGGGGTCTGAGATCAGGTAGGTCTCGAGAGCTTCTCTTAAAAAAGGGAGGAAAAGGAGGAGATGGGGTGGAAGGAGGGATTCTTCCAAAACTAAGATAAGGCAGTAGGGTAAAATTAGTCTATTTAGCTTAGATTAATTAGGGGTGCGTTTCCCAAAACCATCGTTAGCCAACTAAGGTCACAAGTTCCGTCGTTACAAACATAGTTTGTTGATTTGCTGTTTCCCAAATCCATCGCTCCAAGGAACATTCGCAAACTGCGTCGCAAACTTGAGCACTTGAAACGACACCTCTGGAGCTGTAGTTAGAAGCATAGTTCCTGGCTGTGTTCTATTCCCACTTATCCCCCCTATTCCCTATTCATTTAGAACATTCTAACATTCAAAGTTGGAATTATTAAAAATAAAAAAGCATTAAATTAATCTCTCTTAGGTGTAATTTGCTTTCAAAGTATTTTTACAGTTCAGTTTTAGCGATCTTCATGTTTACAATTGTGCTCCCTTCGCAGTGCACTTTGAAAACATTGATGTCATTTTGAACACAGCCTCATGGCCAACGCTATAGGTATATTTAAAAGCGGAAATTATGTTACGTCTCCAAAGCTTGTGAAAATAAAAAACAGCATACGTTAAATCTTTTATTTTATAGTGTGTTATTTATTAAGTTTCTCTGCTGTATATGACATGGGTCTGTTGGTTAGAATTTTCTGCTGTGGTTTGCATGTGTCAAATTGTAAAAAAACTTTTTATAAATAAACAATATCCTAAATAATAATAATAATGATGATAATAATAATAATCATCATCATCATCATAATCATCATTAATATTATTATTGAAGTAAATATATTTATAATAAATAGCCTCATTTATTTATTTATATGATTTATTTATATGATATTAGAATAGTGTTAGCTTTTGTAAGTGATTTTATGTTTTAGAATAGAATATGTAATGTTCATCTTCTCAATAATATTAGTAAAGCAAACACAGGCCCTAAATTTGCCATTTACATATATTTTAATTAATATGGACAGCGAGTGCTTGTTTTTACCAAAACTAATATTGGATTTTACTTTAAATGTGTTGTTTTGTAAAACAATATCATTTGCACAAAGAAATGATGGGGTTGTTCTCTAAAGCAGTTACTCCACCCTGTTTAGAGCATCATTATGGGTGTTTTACGTTATAACTAACGTGGTTCAAGCGATGGATCTGCGACAGAGAAACTACGGGTTTTGGGAAACACTCGTCACTACATCGTTCTTTTGCCAAACGATGCATTGCACTATGATAGTTCAGCCGCGAGTTACGTCGTTGTTTGGGAAACGCACCCCTGATTACGGATGAGAATCCAGCCATGCTCAATCATATCATGTGCTCTTCTCAAAATTAGTTTATAAAACTTCACTTTCTGTTCAACAGAAGAAAAAAACAAGTAAATGTTCAATAATTGAAGACAGAATTAAATTTTTTTGGGTGAACGAGCCCTTTAAGCATCTGCTGAACACACTTTTTTAAATGCATTTGCAGCATGGAGACCGCTGGGTACGTTTTAACCTCAAGCAAATGTGTTTTTCCAAGCATGAGGGAGGTCAGAGGTCAGGACTCTATATATAATCTATTAAATGCACTTACTTTATTATTAATATAATAAATATATATTAAAAGGACAATTCACGCAAAAAAATAAATTAAATACAGATTATTAATCTCCCTCAAGTGATTACAAACCTTAATAGTTTATTTTTTCAGTTAAACACAAAAGAAGATGTTTTGAAGAATGCTGAAAACCGGTAACCATTGACTTCCATTGAAGGAAAACAAATACTGTGGAAGTCAATGGTTACAGGTTTCCAACATTCTTTAAAATATCTTCTTTTGTGTTCAACAGAAGCTTATAAAGGTTTGTAACAAGTAAATGTTGAGTAAATGATGACAGAATTACATTTTTGGGTGAACTAGCCCTTCCGACACTGTTTTTTTTAATGTATTTGCAGCTCGGAGGCCGCTGGGTTTGTTTTCACCTCCAGCAAATGTTTTTCCAAGCTTGAGGGAGAGGTCAAGAAATTCTCTATAAATTATCTATTAAATGCACTTACTTTAATATTAATATAATTATTATATATTAAAGGGACACACAAAAATGAAAAAAAAAATACTATTAATCTCCCTCAGGTGGTTACAAACCTTCATGAATTTCTTTATTCTGTTGAACACAAAAGAAGATATTTTGAAGAATGCTGAAAACTGGTAACCACAGACTTTCATAGGCAAAACAAATACTGTGAAAGTCAATAGTTACAGGTTTCCAACATTTTTCTAAATATCTTATTTTGTGTTTAGCAGACAAAAGAAACAAGTAAATGTTGAATAATTTTTTTAGGGAGAACTAGTCCTTTAAGCATCTGCTGAACACACTTTTTTATGCATTTACAGCTCGGAGGCCGCTGGGTATGTTTTCACCTCAATCAAATTTGTTTTTTTCAAGCATGAGGGAGGTCAGAGGTCAAGACATTCTTTATATATAATCTATTAAATGCACTTACTTTATAATTAATATAATTAATATATATTAAAGGGACAGTTCACCCAAAAATAAAAAAAATACTGACTATTAATCTCCCTTAAGTGCTTAAAAACCTTAAACACAAAAGAAGATATTTTGAAGAATGCTGAAAATCTGTAACCATTGACTTCCATATTAGAATGAACAAATACTGTGAAAGTCAATGGCTACAGGTTTCCAACATTTTTCTAAATATCTTCTTTTGTGTTTAACAGAAGAAAGAAACTCATAAAGGTTTTAAACAAGTAAATATTGAGTAAATGATGACAGAATAACAAATTTTGGGGTGAACTATAACTTTAAACATCTTCAGCCACATTTTTTTTATGCATTTGCAGCGTGAAGGCCGCTAGGTATGTTTTCATCTCTAGCAAATGTGCTTTTCCAAGCATGAGAGAGGTCAGATGTCAGGATATAATCTATTAAATGCACTTACTTTCTTATTAATTAAATATTAAAGGGACAGTTCACCACAAAAATACTGACTATTAATCTCCTTCAGGTGGTTACAGACCTTTACAAGTTTCTTTCTTCTGTTGAACACAAAAGAAGATAGCTTGAAGAATGCTGAAAACCGGTAACCATTGACTTCCACAGTAGGAAAAACAAATACTGTGGAAGACTATGGTTACAGATTTCCAACATTTTTCAAAATATCTTATTTCCTGTTTAACAGAAGAAAGAAACAAGTAAATGGTGAATCAATGATGACAGAATTTAATTTTGGGGTGAACTATCCCTTTAAGCATCTGCCAGACATACTTTTTAAATGCATTAGCAGTGATGAGGCTGCAGGGTATGTTTTCACCTCCAGCAAAATGTGTTTTTCCAAGCATGAGGGAGGTCAGAGGTCAGGCCGTTCACCTAAAGCTCAAGCCCGCAGGGGCCTGTTTTCAGCTCAGATGTGTGTTTTCGGGGCAGGTCAGGAATGTGTAGGGCACATGCATATTCAGTCAGCGTTAAAAAGGGTTTCTAATTTCATTTTGGGTCAGAGCACCACACGGCGAGTGGCTCTGATATGCATATTCTTGTTTTGTTAGTGCATGTGTGCAGATGAACACAACTCTGTGGGAAAGATGGTCTGGGATACTCAATAGTATACAGAAAGAAAGACTATAGAGTACACAAGATGTGTCACTCATTTAGTTTATGGGGAAAAATGTAACTGTTATTATGGTGAATGAAGCCCCGCCTACTAGTACAGGAGCCAATCATTGATCGCTATAGACTGACGTATCTCTAAGGGTGAAGCTCATATCAGACGTGTGCTTTTACGGCAGCTTTGGTGGTCAACAAACACACTGGAATCTTAGCGAATACTTGCTTCACAGAGATAAGAAATATATCCACATAAAGCTTGAAATTTACACTGTTAAAGGAACAAGGTACAGCTGCAAATAAAACTTTCTGGTTTTGTAATATGTATGAAACGAACGCGAGGTACAGTCCGTCCTGTCAAACACACATCACATGACGGCAGCTACTTAAACGCCCACAAACTTGCAAACAAATAGTCCCTGTCATTTCTGGAGGAGGTTCACCATCAAGATGAGGTTGTGGATTACTTGTGGAGCAGCACGATCAGACGATCATTATCCAGATGATGATCATGTGCAACACGGCCATAAAAGAGGTTGGTGTCGTGATCTCGTTCATCTCGAGTGTACATGCGCATTAGCTCGGACAACCTGAATGCAGATCTTGTTTGATTCAAACATTTAAAAACTAAATGTATAAACAGTTGTTGTATAATTTTATTGGTGATGCCATATACAGTATGTAATGTAATCGTAAGCTGGGCAAACAGTTTTGGAGAATTTGATGTTTCTCCATTCAAACAGAATGGCATTTCAAAGATGGCCGGTGAGTGAAATGACTTGTCTTAAAAGGACTTTGACAGAAATAAAGCTTTTTAAAGCTTCAAAACAATTTAGTTGATTGCTTTACTAAATTATTCACTATTTCGAAGAGTTTGAAATACCATCTGCTGGTCAAAACCATGTAAATACAACAAAAAGAAGGATTAAAATAGGCTTTTTTAATCACACAGTTCAAGAGTTCACACTTAGCTGATGATTGATTATAAGCAAGTTTGGCATGCTGTCCTGGGAGAGAGCCCTGAGCTCAAAAGGTCCTTGAGCCCTGGGCTCCCTCCTGTTTGCAGGGCGAGAGGGAAGCTTTGAGCTCGGGTAGATCTCGAGAACTCCCCCCTTTTGTAAGAGTTGATGAAGAAAATAATTGCTACAGAGAGATATGCTGATGGATAAAAGTTTGACTAGTGCTAAATTTAGATTGTTTAATTAACTTGTAGTGCATGTTTTTGGAACGTGGGAGGAAACCGGAGAACCCGGGGGAAACCCACGCAAGCACAGGAAGAACATGCTAACTTCACACAGAAACGACAGCCAGTCTGTTAAAGGACTTGAACCGGTGACGTTCTTGCTGTGAGGCCATAGTGCTAGTCACTGGGCCACCGTGCCGCCCTATGAAAGGAAAAGAGGAGGAGTAGGGGTGGAAGGGGGGATTCTTCAAACGAAGATGACTGTAGTAAGAAACTCTGGCTCTTTGTAGTGGGTTAGAAATCGTCTGATTGGTTGGTCATACATGGTTAATGCATGACCAGCCGTGTTCAATCATAATCACGTGATCCTCTCGAAATTAGTTTATAAATAAACTTCACTTAAATTGAATATATTATCTATTACAGTTTTTCTCAGTGGCTTTGGTGCATTTCTCACAACACTATTTACATTTGCACAACAGTTCATGCATTTCTCAAAACAATCAGTCATTTGTGCACATCACAGTAGCAGTTTCTCATTCCTTCCAACAAATTGCGAATGCTATTGGACATGCATCAATTGCTGTCATACAACTCTCTGCTGTTTTATAACATTATCTTTTCTTAAGTCATGTCAGTCAAAATAAACTAAACTTGTGGATGCTGAATAGTCATTTCATATAAAACTAATAGTCCTCATTTCATTACTGGAGTCATTACATACACACATGTTGAACTAGTCAAAATCTGTCAAGCTCATTTTAGAAAATGTTTTAAATCTTTATTTTCCTGAAAATTGTCTTCTAAATTGAACAATTTGATGAATGATTTGCCATGTTCAGTCAATTTCTTGTTCAGCTGAGGGAACAGAACCAACCCCGTGATGTCAGACACAGATATTCCAGATGGCGGCGCCCTAGCTCTAAAATCTATAGTAAACATGCCGTTTTCTGCTAAATGGTTATATTAATCGAGTTTGATTAATATATTTCCATTAAAGTGGAATCCAGTGTACAACATAATGTAAACTTGACTGAGTGCTTCATTTCCCTTTAAGTCTAAATGAAATGAAAGCACAGAACAGATTTACATTGAAGGGGTGTATGGGTTGCGTAAAGGGAGGATCTTTGATGTTTATTGCCACCCTTCAGATTAAAAATACAGAAGAAATACGGGAAAATACCTTTACGGGATGATAGCAGGATACAATTGTAGTATACGGGAAAATCCCGAGAAAAACAGGAGGGCTTACAGGTGGTTACAGGCTCAAACATTTTGTTTGTGTTCAACAAAAGAAAGAAACTCATAAAGTAAAACTTGAGTGACTCAAAAAGTTTTCGTTAGAGCATTCGCCTCGCATGTGATTTTTTTTTCCAAATCGCCGGTTCGAGGCTCGCTTGGAGCCACCTGACTAAAACCAAGCCATACTTGTGTTGTTTTTTTATTGTTTGACAGGGAAAGCTGTGCTTAAATAGAACATGCATTAACTTATACATATATTATATTATTAGTAGGATTTAAAAAATAATTATTATCCTCAGGAAAAAAGGGCACTTTCTCTCCAGGAGAAAAAAGGGCAGGGGCTCAAGCACCCAAAGCCCCCACCTCTGCACGTGCCTGAAATCAACCATGAACCATCACAACTACTACATACTATACACACACACATACACACACACACACACACACACACACACACACACACACACACACACTACAGC
>CAIGQZ010035043.1:2133712-2158690 GCA_903798205.1 Danio tinwini
ACACACACACATACACAGACACACACACACACACACACACACACACACACACACACACACACACACACACACACACACACACACACCACACACACACCACACACACCACACAAAATAAAAACAAGTATGAAAAGAGATGTTGAAAACAGAAGAAATCCACACAGAAGATTCAGAAGACTAGTCAAGAAAAGAAGATGATACAGAATGAAAACCAGAGACAGATCAGAGCCATTGTTTTAATGAAAGAGAGTGGACAAAATTGAAAAGAGGAAAACAAGAAGGCTAGAAATAGACAGCATGGAGCAATAAAAAACGATGTATGACTATTAAACTATATTAAAAGTACATATACTATACTCTCACACAGCATGCAGGCTGTAAACTACACCAATACTCAAAGAAAATCATACAGAACTAATTAGGAAGGAGAAAAGTGCAGGTGCCGTGCCATGAAATACAGGGGCCCTCGCTTCTTACAGCTCAAAGGATTAAATGATATGTCGCAGATCATAAAAGGCAAGACACCATCTGCTAAAGTGCTTTATGAGACCGTACTCCAACCTGAACACTTGGAGGCAAGCGCTGGAAAAAGACGCACTGGTTTTGTACCTAAAATACATCTGGCATGAGCACAAAAGTAGTCCTGGAACTCACAGCTGCAGTAAATTACAATGTCTTGATTTATAAAAGAAAAAAAAGGGGGAAAAGTGAAGTCCCATTTATCGCCCTCTTGTGGCCAGTCCATGAACCACACATTGTGAGTTTGTTTTATAAGTAAGGCTAAGACTTGACATTTATTGCATCCCCATGCAATAAACAATAACAAACATGAAACCAAAGGTGCAGTGTTTATGGTTTCCTATTGCTAGTTTTTGTAGTTCATTTCTAAGTAGACAGTTTATTAGGCTTTTTTTTTTCTTGTGGGAAGTAAATGCTGAAGCTTTCACCATGATATACGTTATTATTATCTTGATATTGGCCTAAGTGCCAAAAACAAGATTAATTTAACCAGTATATAACCAAAAAATACTTAATGTATTGCTTTATTGTTTATGTTCAGAGTAAACAAATATTTCAACTAAATTAAATTGTAAAAGGATAATAAAATATAGTAGGTAGCACTTTACAGTGACGTCTTTATAGTAAATGTTAGTTAATGCATTACAATCAGTAGTAAGAAAATACCTTATTATACAGTTGCTACAGTATGTGTTATAAGTTAATAATAAACACAACTTTATAATAATAATAATAATAATAATAATTATAAAATTGTATTAGTTGACTCCATTTAGTAAAACAACTTGGGGGCGTTATGGTGGCTCAGTGGTTAGCATTGTCATCTCACAGCAAGAAGGTTACTGGTTGGAGTCCAGCTGAGCCAGTTGGCATTTCTGTGTGTAGTTTGCATGTTCTCCCCGTGTTGGTGTGGGTTTACTCCGGGTGCTCTGGTTTCCCCCCACAGTCCAAACACATGCGCTAAAGGGGAATTGAATAAACTAAATTGGCCGGAGTGTATGAGTGTGTGTGCGCGCGCGCGCGAATGAGTGTGTATGGGTGTTTCCCAGGACTGGGTTGCGGCTGGAAGGGCATAGAAGGGAATAGTTGGTGGTTCATTCCGCTGTGGCGACCTTTGAAATAAAGACTAAGCTAAAGGAATATTAATGAATAAATTACGGCTTGATTTGAATCTGTTATTAGACATTAACTAAGAAATAAATAGATAATCACCTAAAATAAACAAAGGCTTTTATAGTTGTCATTATGTTGACTTTAGTTAAACTGATTGATGTTAAGAAATGGAGCACTACTGCATAGTGTTAATGAACAAAATACCTATAAACAATCCGACATTTTCAATGTCATAGGTCAGATTATTCATTCATTCATTCATTTTCCTTCAGCTTAGTCTCTTTATTCATCAGGGGTCACCACAGCGGAATGAACCGCCAACTTATACAGCATATGTTTTATGCAGCGGATGCCCTTCCAGCTGCAACCTAGTATTGGGAAACACCCATAAACACCCATACACTCTTACATTTACACACACACTCATACACTATGGTCAAATTAGTTTACCCAATTCACTGTGGGAGAAACTGTAATTTAAATAATAATTAACATTTAATTAATTTCATTTTTAGTTTAATTAACATAATTTTATGGCTTGTGTAACCAATGAAGCCACTTATTTGTAAATATATGTTTTTATATTTGTATTCTTATTTGTAAACAGTCAACAATGTATATATTGCACAAAGACCATCTAGATATATACATATACAGTCAAGCCCAACATGATTAATACCTTTGGTGAATTCTGACTTTAAGTTGTTCGAATGCAAATAAAAGCTAAGAGGTTTTTTTCCACAATGATGCCTCCCGTACATTGTCTTATTATCTTTTGGGAGAAGCCTGTGTCATTTCCGGTCAAAACAAAAGCTTGCTGGTCGAATAACAGTAACTTTAGGTCAGAATCTGCCAGAAGTATGAATAGTTTTAGGCTTGACTGTACATATATATATATATATTTTAGAATAGTTTTTTTATAATTAGTTTTTTTCTGTCCTCTTGTGTTGATATGCATGTGTGTACCTTAAGCTTCTGTAAACCACAAAACAATTCCTTTAAAAAAATTCCAAAAAAGCTCACTCTGATTCTGGGGGGGGGAAATTATATATATATATATATATATATATATATATATGTATATGTATATGTATATGTATATGTATGTATGAAGAGTTCAGATGCAATAGCCGCTAAATGCCACTTCTGCCAAAAATGAGCTAATGACATTGAGCGAATGCTTTAGGCACGTATTTTTGCTTCAAATCATCTGAATCGAAGAATTCAGAAATAACAGTTTGTATGCAAAATCCTCTAAACGCCACTTGCCTTTGACAGCAAAATCCGCTATATCCCGAGATCCAATCAGAAGGCGTGAATAGAATCAAATGTTTTTAAATGTAACTGCGCGCTGATACTCCGGCTTTTATGAGGAGACGTGTTTTATTTATTTATTTATTTATTATTTACGTGTTTTAAGGGGACTTTTATGTTTTATTCCGCTCCCAATTAAGATTTTAAAAGATGGAGTTTGATGAATTGGATGAGCCTGTTCGTCGGTCACTGAATGGCAAATGAAAACGTCCCTTACCTAAAAATTCTGTGCATTATAAGAAAAATTAAACACACTGTACAGTCGAAAGTGTAACATGCATTCATAACAGTTTCTTTGCGCAGTGACGCTACTCTGAATGAGTCCGGTTTACTATACATTAAACGGCAACTCCGTTTTTATTTTAGTTTTACACTTTTTATCCCACATGGATGCTATGAGGATAAACAAGAGATGAAAAAGAGATCAAGACATTGAGTATGGTGAGAATATATTCACAGCACTGTCTGTAAAATGCACTGTCTGTATTTTACACCGTCGCTGTATTTGCACTGTCTGTATTTTGCACTGTCGTTGTATTTGCACTGTCTGTATTTTGCACTGTCGTTGAATTTGCACTGTCTGTATTTTGCACCGTCGCTGTATTTGCACTGTCTGTATTTTGCACTGTCGTTGTATTTGCGCTGTCTGTATTTTCCACTGTCTGGAGCCAGCACCTAAGCTTTTCACTCATCATAGCACACGTGCTGCTGATGATGTGACAAAAAAAGTGATTTGATTTGATCTGAGCTTCTAAGTTATCTGAGAGGCATCCCCTTTTTGCCCAGTAGGCCTACCTTGTGTTTTATTTGCTAATGTAAGCAATTTTTTAAAAGATAAATATAAAGTATAAAACTGTACATAGATTACTTAATAATACCTTTACGTCTGATAAGCTTTTTATATTAATGGACAATGCACAGATATTGATGTTTCACAATGTTTTACAATACATTATTTGAATCTACCAGCTTAGTTTACAATGTTTACATTGCTCTACTTACATTACATATAAATCCCAAACATCAGAAATGACAACAGATTGTTAAGATTTAATTACTGTCAGTTTTAATGTTATTGATTAATGCACTTCCTTGACAGATTTCATTCATTCATTTTCCTTCTGCTTTGTCCCTGGTTTATCAGGGGTTACCACAGCGGAATGAACCGTCACTCACTTGAAAGATTTATATATTTTTAATTTTAGGTGTTTAATGTTGGGTAAAATAATTTCTAATAGCATCTTTAGTGATTTTCCAACTAAATGCACTGTCTTGTCTCAATAGGTGGATTTAGAGGTTTTTGCAAAAAGCAGCACAAGTGGATTTAGCTGTTTTTGATGCAAACGAAAATCTACCTTGCTAAAAACCAAACAATTGTCTAAAGTGACATTTTTGGAAAAAAGGTTATTTTATTTACAGCTAATAACCTTTTTATTATCTATAAAATGAAACTTCTGAACCTAACCAGAGGAGCCTAATAGAAAATGCTCATTTACAAGAAAAGAGGTCTGATGGATTTAGAGGATTTTTGCATCTGAACTCTTCATATATATATGCATTGGCTGCCACTAACACGCTAGTCCAACAATCTGAATACTGACAAAAGTCTCTCTAAAGGTTTAAATAATAAATAAATATTCACTTATATTTTGAAGCCTCCACGATATCAACATTATGTTCATGATCACGATATATTGACTTACTGAACATCACCCAATGTCTACTTTAGATGTACAGTTGAAGTCAAAATGATTCTCCCTCTTGTGACTTTATCAAACATTTCCTAAATGATGTTTAACAGATTCAGGAATTTTTCCACAGTATTTCCTATAATATTTTTTCTTCTGGAGAAAGTCTTTTTGGTTTTATAGTTCGGCTAGAATAAAAGCAGTTCTTAATTTTTTAAGGTCACACTTTATTTTGACGGTCCGTTTGTTGAATTTAAGTTACATTGCAACTAATTATCATTAGATTATATGTAGACTGTTAGGTTGGGGTTAGGGTTGGGGTTAGTGTAAGTTGACATGTAATTGCAAAGTTACTTATAGTCAGTTAAATGTCTGTTGAAGGACTGTTAAATGTCAGTGTCAACAGATATTAAGCAGACAGTCTACTAATACTCAAATGGACCATCAAAATAAAGTGTTACCTTTTTTTAAAACCATGGTCAAAATTATTAGCAACATTTGTTTTCAAGAGTTCACACTTAGATAATGCTTGACTATATTAGCTAGTTTGGCATGCTGTCCCAGGAGAGAACCCTGAGCTCAGAGATAGGTGAGCGCAAGGCTACCGCCTGGTCAATAAGCATTAGGAGGGAAACGAGATCAGGTAGTTCTCGATAACTTCCCGAGAATAGACCGCCAATTATGGTCTATTAATAATATATGTGTATGTATGAAGTACTAATAATTATACAAATTATTAGTTTGTATTTAGTTAGTGCTTATGACTTTAACTGTTCACTCTTAGAAATAAAGGTACAAGAGCTGTCACTGGGGTGGTACCTTTTCAAAAGGTACATATTTGTACCCAAAGTGTCCACAATGGTACCTCAAAGGTGCATATTAGTACCCAAATGTACCTAAAAAGTACCTTTGAGGTACTATTATAGACCCTTCAGGTACATATATGTACCTTTTGAAAAGGTACTGCCCCAGAGACAGCTTCTGTACCTTTATTTCTGAGAGTGTAGTTGCATGTTTTTGAGTGTGGGAGGAAACCGGAGTACCCGGGGAAAACCCACACGAACACGGGGAGAACATGCAAACTCCGCACAGAGAGTGTCGACTGGTTTAGCTAGCGTTGAACTAACTCGACTTCCTTGCTGTGGGGCAACAGTGTTAACTACTAAACCACCGTGTCCCCCGAAATCTAAACTAAGGAGGAGGGAGAAGGGATGGATGGGGGGGGGGTTCCAAAGCGAAGATGTGGAATGAAGTTTAGGCTGGATATTTATATTAAATTTGAAATGATCCGATTGGCTAGTTAGTGATTGGTGATAGGGATCAGCTGTTGTCAATCCTATCACGTGCTCCTCTCGAAATTAATTTGTGAAACTTCACTTCGATTGTCGACAGAACAAACCACTGTTTTACAATGACTTGCCTAATTATCCTAGTTAAGCCTTTAAATGTCACTTTAAGCTGAATACTAGTGTCTTGAATAATGTCTAGTCAAATATATGTGCTGTCATCATGGCAAAGATTAAATTAATCAGTTATTAGAAAAGAGTTATTAAAACTACTATGTTTAGAAATGTGTTCTTTTTCTGTTATAAAAAAACATACAGGGCTTCTGACTTCAACTGTATTTTGGTCTGAAGAGCACAGAAGAAGAGGAGCAGAAAAGGAAAGGTTTAAAAGAATGAAGAAGGTTTCCACACCTGTGGGGCGATGCCAGCTTTTTTAGCGGAGAACACAGGACGTGGAGCTTGAACGTTAGACCGAGGTGAAGCCACACGTTCAGGAGAACTGACGGATCCTGCAGCTTGAGGCGTCATGGGAGGAGAAAAACAATGAGCTGAGCGATAGGAGGAAGATGAAGTGTACGGTGATGGGCTTGTAGGGAGGGAGGTTTGTCTGGAGTATGACTGACTGACAGGTTTTGGAGATCTGGGAAGAGTGCTGTACGGGTCTTTCGTTGGGTTGAAGATAAAAAGCGATGAGCTGAGCTGATAAGGCTGATGTCTAGACAGCTCCATTTCGATTTTAGTACAGCCGTTCTCTAAGGGAGCCTCCGGCGGTGGTGCAGGAGCTGGTGTTTTGGCAGGGATGGTCTTTTTCTGAGTGGCTTGTTGAGCTTGGAGAGTTTTAGAAATCTGTGCACTTATATTAGAAGAGTTCACTATGGCCTTCACTCGCCCGGGCATGTTCGACGGATACACCCATGATGGAGGTAAAGACATTGTAGGAGACGGAGATCTGAGATCCTTGCTGTCATGGACGAATTTTTCCATCCTCGATTGGCGTTTGGCAAAAAGTTGAGCTCCTTTTCCTGAAGCGTTGGTCAGTGACTGTTCGGGCTTGTGTTCGGTCCTGGCACGTGTCCTGGAGCTCTTCAAACTGGAGGCCCACTCCGGCACCACAGCTTCTTCATGAATATCCTCCTCCTCGTTTTTGGCCAGGAAGTTTGAGGCTTCGGCTCCGAGCGCCAGCAGCTCCTCCTCCTGCGCCGCGTCTGGCTGCGGCTTCGCTTTCTTCTTCACATCCGTTCCCTGCACCAAAGAAAGCAGTTCAGGGCTCGGAGCCACCGTCGGCTTCTCCTGAAATGTGAACATCGATTTGCGGGTTCCTCTGCGCACCCGTCCCTCATCCAAAATGCCTGTTTTGATGGGTGTTACAGGTCTTGACTCACTTTTTAAGTGTTCGGGAACAAATGTAGGCCTCGGGACTGAAGGCTGGACGTAAAAGGAAGAAGCTCGGGGTGATGGAGAATGAGTTTCAGGATGGCTAGGAAGAGGAGGAGTCGGATATGAAGGTGGAGGTGGTGGTGGTGGAGAGAAAACTGGTCTTGTGTGGATGCTTGAGAAGTTTTGTGGTGTCATTGAGAAAGGGATTTCTGGACTTGTAGCTTTTGGAGATCCTACTGTTGTCGGAGAGAAGAATGGTCGAGCTGTTCTGTTTAGGATGGCAGGCTGTTTTGTTGTTAATTTTCCATTGCAGTGTGTACTGTAACCATTCTGGACTTCCTCATAGTGAGCTCCGTCTTGACTAGATCTTGGCATGACTGTAGAAATAGCATCCTCATCCTTCACATGCTCTTCTGAGAGCTCGTCATCCTTCTCGTTGACTGGGAGAAAGTGTCTGCTTTCCTCTGCTACATCCTCATGTGTAAACTCACTGGCGTCTTCCATGATGTTATTATTATTGCCGATTCCACCGGCTGACCAGGCGAGAGCTGTTTTGATGTTCTTGTTATTCAACTCTCTGTGCTGGTCCTCAGTTGGCTGTGGTTTGCCCCATGTCTGTAGACTTTCATTAGATGGATTAATTACATTCTCGAACGCCTCGGATCCGCCTCCTCCAATGCTCACTAGTGTGAAAGCGTTGACTCGCTGTCTGCGACGGTTAAAAAGTTGGACGCCTTTTGAGCTGGAGTTGGCTTGGAGCTGAGCGGCGATGATCTGACTCTTGGTCCGAGCCTCTTTTAACTCCTTTTCAGACAAACTAGCACTCCGGCTGAGGTCTGCAATGGTACAACAAGTCAACAATTAACTTAAATTTAAGCATTTGAAATAAATCACCCCAGACAATACATCACTTTAAACTCTTAAAAATGTTAATAAAAGTCCCCTTTCCAAACTTCTCAAGGTTAAAAGTTTTTGGAAGAAATATCAAGCTCCCATAATGCAATGCAAAAGCATAAATAAACGGGGAAAAATAAAAACATGAATCACAAAACCAATCATTCATTTTTCTTTGGCTTAGTCCTTTTATTCATCAGGGGTCGCCACAGCGTAATTAACCGCCAACTATTCCAGCATATGTTTTTCCAGCTGCAACCCAGTACATGGAAACACCCATACACACTCATTCACTACCGGGAAACTGGAGCACCCCGAGGAAACCCACGCCAACACGGGGAGAACATGCAAACTCCACTCAGAAATGCCAACTGGTGCAGCCGGGACTTGAACCAGCGACCTTCTTGCTTTTGAGGCAACAGTGCTAACCACTGCAAAACTGCTAATTAATGATTTTTATTTTTTTGTTTTACAGTCTTGATGTATATATTTAATTGTACAGTGGTTGTACTCCGGGAATGTTCTTAAATGGCACAGCCAAAGCCCTGACTTAAACCAAATTGAGCATTTCTGGACAGACCTAAAAATGGCTGTTTACCAACCACCCTGACAGAACTGGAGATGATCTGCAAGAAGGAATGGCAGAGAATCCCCAAATCCAGGAGTGATAAACTTGTTCCATCTTTCCCAAAAAGACTCACGGCTGTATTAGATCAAAAGGGGGCTTCTACTAAATACTGAGCAAAGGGTCTAACAACTGAGGACCATGTGATATTTCAGTTTTTCTTGTTTAATAAATCTGCAAAAATGTCAACAATTCTGTGTTTTTCTGTCAATATGGGGTGCTGTGTGGACATTAATGAGGAAAACAAATGAGAAATGGCTGTAATATAACAGAGTGAAAAATGTAAGGGGGTCTAAATACTTTCTGTACCCACTGTACATATTTAATTGTATAATTATTTATACAATTATTAATTATTAATTATTTAATTATTTATCTTTTCCGCTTATTTAAATGTCCTTCTATCCACTTATGTTGATATTTAAGTATGGATGTATATACCCTGAGGTCCTGTAAAACACAGAAAAATCCAATAAAGCTCATTCTGATTCGGCTTTTGAAAATGTTAACGTTTAAAATTGAATAAATAAATAAATAAATGCATTTGCTGCCATTAATACAACCACTAATTCAACAATCTGAATATTCACAAAAGTCACTATTACATCAGTAATTAATAAATAATTATTCACTTATATTTTGAAGTGCCCATGATATCAACATTGTTTGGACAATTAACTTTGAGCAACATATTCACAAATATGAATTTGCAATGTACTTCAGTTCACAAATTAATGCTCAATCCAGCGTATTAGTGTAAAATTTAACATTCATTTATTTTACTATGAATAAGTCCCTTATTTATCAGGAGTCGCCACAACGGAATGAACGCCAACTATTCCAGCATATGTTTTACACAGCGGATGCCCTTCCAGCTGCAACCCGGTACTGGGAAACACCCATACACACACTCATTCACACACACTATGGCAAATTTAGTTCCTCTAAGTCGAATTCACCTATAGCGCATGTGTTTGGACTGTGGGGGACACCGGAGCACCCGGAGGAAACCCACGCAAACATGGGGAGAACATAAATCACCATTATTGTTTTATACACACTTAAAGTGATAGTTCACCCAAAACGGAAAATTCTATCTTCATTTGCTCACTTTAGACTTGTTCCAATCCTGTCTGAGTTTCTTTCTTCTGTTTGACACAAAAGAAGATATTTTGAAGAATGAAGAAATTTGTTTTTACTACTATAGAAGTCAATGGCTTTCAGCATTCTTCAAAATATCTTCTTTAGTGTTCAACAGAATAAAGAGGGAGAGTAAATAGTGAGTACATTTTCATTTTAGGTGTGAACTATCCCTTTAATTGGCTCCAGTCACTTTATTAGGTACACCTGTCCAACAGCTCGTTAACGCAAATTTCTAATCAGCCAATCACATGGCAGCAACTCAATGCATTTAGGCATGTAGACATGCTCAAGATGATCTGCTGCAGTTCAAACCGAGCATCAGAATAGGAAAGAAAGGGGATTTAAGTGACTTTGAACATGGCATGATTGTTTGTGCCAGAAGGGCTGGTCTGAGTATTTCAGAAACTGCTGATCTACTGGGATTTTCATGCACAACCATCTCTAGGGTTTACAGAGAATGGTCTGAAAAAGAGAAAATATCCAGTGAGCGGCAGTTCTGTGGGCGCAAATGCCTTGTTGATGCCAGAGGTCAGAGGAGAATGGCCAGACTGGTTCCAGCTGATAGAAAGGCAACAGTAACTCAAATAACCACTCGTTACAACCGAGGTCTGCAGAAGAGCATCTTTGAATGCACAACACGTCCAACCTTGAGGCAGATGGGCTACAGCAGCAGAAGACCACACAGGGTGCCACTCCTGTCTGCTAAGAACAGGAAACTGAGGCTACAATTCACACAGGCTCACCAAAACTGGACAATAGAAGATTGGAGAAACATTGCCTGGTCTGATGAGCCTCGATTTCTGCTGTCACATTAGGATGGTCGGGTCAGAATTTGGCGTCAACAACATGAAAGCATGGATCCATGCTGCCTTGTATCAACGGTTCAGGCTGCTGGTGGTGGTGTATTGGTGTGGGGGATGTTTTCTTGGCACACTTTAGGCCCATTAGTACCAATTGAGCATCGTGTCAGCGCCACAGTCTACCTGAGGATTGTTGTAGTATAGTATGTTATAGTATTGATGTCCATCCCTTTATGACCACAGTGTACCCATCTTCTGATGGATACTTCCAGCATGAGGAAGTAGGTGGAATGGAGGATTCACATCATTGATATGCAGCCGACAAATCTGCAGCAACTGTGTGATGCTATCATGTCAACATGGACCAAAATCTCTGAGGAATATTTCCAGTACCTTGTTGAATCTATGCCACGAAGGATTAAGGCAGTTCTGAAGGCAACCAGGTAGTAAGGTGTACCTAATAAAGTGGCCGCTGAGTGTAAATGTGACGCATATAATATCACAGGCATGTTTTATTAAAAACGTCAACTGGACAAGCTTTGGCAATTATGATATTTCATTTCATAGGCTGTCACGATCATTTGGGTGCCGTATAAGTTTAAATTACAGCTGCAGCGTGCTCAAATGGGAGTATAATTATCTTAAAAGTCAAAGGCATTATATGGCTTTTAAGAAATTCTAGCCTACATGAGTCACCCAACTAAAAAGATGAATCATTGGTTTGCGGACAGACTTATAAAAGAAATGCTGATGAGGATTTCTATTGAAAACGACTCTTTTTATAATGTTTTCACACATTTATAGTTCTGAGAATTGTTCGTAAATAAATCGCAGTGCTGATATTTGCAGTTCTGCGCATAGTTTGGCACAGATGGATGTAAAAAGAGTCATCTGTTTGTTGAAAATGGCAGAGGTTTATTGACTGGGCTAAAAAGGCCCATTCCGAGCTGCAGAAAGTATTTCCTTCACCAAGGGCTCTATAGTCCCTCCCTTAGCATTCCTCAACTGCCGAGAAAATTCCCCGCTTGAGATTTCAGCATGTGGAGAAATCTGTCTGAGGCACAGGAGCCATCGCTTTATATCCTGACAGGTTCATGCCTTTACTTCATCACTTACAGCACAAAGCCTACATTTACATGCTTCAACTTTGACCTGCCGTGATATACAGTTGCATCAAAGTTTCTGTAAAGTTTGCCTAAAAGGATAATTCCCACAAAATTGAAAAGGCTGTCATCATTTAGGCTGCTTCTCCTTAAGTTGTTACGAACCAGTTTGAGCTTCTTCTGTTAAACACAAAAGAAGATATTTTGAAGAATGCTGACAACCTGTAACCATTGACTTCAATAGTAGGTAAACAAAAACTGTGTGAATGGTTACATGTTTTCAGCATTCTTTAAAATATCTTCTTTTGTGTTCAATAGAAAAAAAAGACACCCATAACTATTTTTTTTGTTGTTGAACACAAAAGAAGATGTTTTGAAGAATGCTGACAACTTGTAACCACTGACTTCAATAGTAGGAAAACAAATACTGTGGAAGTTAATGGTTAATTTTTTTCAGCATTCTTCTAAATATCTTCTTTTGTGTTTAACAGGAAAAAGAAACTCATAAAGGTCTGGAACCACCTGAGGACGAGTAAACAGTAAGCTGCCTACATTTTTATTATATTTTTTCAGCATTCTTCAAAATATCTACTTTTGTGTTCAATAGAAAAAAGACATTTATAAAATATGCAGAAAAATATTTTACAACACCAAAGTCGATATTTTAAAACAAAATAAAATTAAGCCTGTAAAAATTTGGAACCACCTGAGGATGAGTAAACAGAAAGTAGCCTCATAAGACACTCATAAAATATGCTGAAAAATATTTTTCAACACCAAAAATATTTTGAAAAATGCTGAAAACCTGTAACCATTTACTTTAATAGTATTTGTTTTTATAGAAGTCAGTAGGTACAGGTTTTTAGCACTCTTTAAAATATTTACTTTCGTGTTCAACAGGAAAAAGAAACTTATAAAAGTTTGGAACCACTTGAAGCTGAGTAAACAGTAAGAAACCTACACCTTTATTACATTTTTTTCAGCATTCTTCAAAATATCTTCTTTTGTGTTATATAGAAAAAACATCTTTTTTTTAATGAACACAAAATAAGATGTTTTCAAGAATGCTGAAAATCTGTAACCATTGGCTTCTATAGTAGGAAAATAAATACTGTGGAAGTTAATGGCTACAGGTTTCCAACAAAAAAGATCTTATTTTTGCGTTGAACAGGAGAAGCAAAGTCCTAAAGCTTTGAAACAAGTAAATGTTGAGCTGAAGAAGATATTGTGAAGAAAACCTTGTAGTAGGAAAAACAAATACTAGAACTCAATATTTACAGGTTTTCAGCATTTTTCAAAATATCTTCATTTGTGTTCGACCGAAGAAAGAAACTCATAAAGATTTGGAGCCATCCGAGGATGAGTAAACAGTAAGATGCCCACATTTCTATTATATTTTTTCAGCATTCTTCAAAATATCTTATTTTGTGTTCAACAGAAAAAAGGCACTCATAAAATATGTTTATAATATATATTTATAATATATATTTTTCAACACCAAAGTAAATATTTAAAAAAATGCTGAAAACCTGTAACCATTGACTTCAATAGTATTTGTTTTTACGGAAGTCAAAGATTTCAGGTTTCCAACATTTTGCAAAAAATCTTTTTTGTGTGTTCAACAGAAGAAAAAAAACTCATAAAGCTTTGAAACAAGTAACTGCTGAGTTGAAGATATTTTGATGAAAACTCTGTAGTAGGAAAAACAAACACTGGAACTCAATGGTTACAGGTTTTCAGCATTCTTCAAAATATCTTTTTTGTATTAAATAGAAAAAATACATTGTAAATGCTGAAAAATATTTTTCAACACGAAAGAATATATATTTTGAAAAATGATGAAAACCTGTAACCATTAAGTTCCATAAAAACAATTACTATGGAAGTCAATAGTTACAGGTTTCCAACATTTTTCAAAATATCTTCTTTTTGTGTTCAACAAAAGAAAAAAACTCATAAAGCTTTGAAACAAGTAAACGTTGAGTTGAAGAAGATATTTTGAAGACAACTCTGTAGTAGGAAAAACAAATGCTGAAATTCAGGGGTTACAGGTTTTCAGCATTCTTCAAAATATCTTCCTTTGTGTTTAATAGAAAAAATACACTTATAAAATATGCTGAAAAATATTTTTCAACACCAAAGTTATTTTGAAAAATGCTGAAAACCTGTAACCATTGACTTTCATAGTATTTGTTTTTATGGAAGTCAAAGGTTACAGGTTTCCAACATTTTTCCAAAAATATCTTATTTTGTGTTCAACAGGAAAATGAAGCTCATAAAGGTTTGGAACCACCTGAGGATAAGCAAACAGTAAGTAGCCGAAATGTTTGTTACATTTTTTCAGCATTCTTCAAAATATCTTCTTTTGTGTTTAATAAAAAAGACACTCATTAAAAATGCTAAAAAAATAATAATTTTCAACACGAAAGAAGACATTTTGAGAAATGCTGAAAACCTGTAACCATTGACTTCCATAGAATTTGTTTTTAAGGAAGTCAAAGGTTACAGGTTTTCAACATTTTTCAAAATATCTTATTTTGTGTTCAACAGAAAAATGAAGCTCATAAAGGTTTGGAACCACCTGAGGATTAGCAAACAGTAAGTAGCCGCAATGTTTATTACATTTATTCATCATTCTTCAAAATATCTTCTTTTGTGTTTAATAAAAAAAGACACATAAAAAATGCTGAAAAATATTTTTCAACACGAAAGAAGATATTTTGAAAAATGCTGACAACCTGTACCTATTGACTTCAATGAAAAAACAAATACTATGGAAGTCAATGGGGAAAAAGAAACTCAAAGTTTGGGAACCACGTGAAGCATATACATACAGTAAGTAGCCTCAATTTTTATTACAGGCTTTCAGCATTCTTCAAAATATCTACTTTTGTGTTCAACAAAGTAAAAAAAGGCCATAAAGATTTGGAACCACCTGAGGATGAGTAAACAGTAAGTATAGCTTACATTTTTATTACTTTTTTCAGCATTCTTCAAAGTATCTTCTTTTGTGTTCAACAAAAAAGAAACCCGTAAAAGTTTGGAACCACCTGAGGATGAGTAAACAGTATGTTTTGAAGAATGTAAGCATTCTTCAAAATATCTACTTTTGTGTTTAACAGGGAAAAGAAACTCAAAAGTTTGGAACCACTTGAGGGAGAGTAAACACTGAGTAAATGTTGATTTTTGGGTGAACTATCCCTTTAAAGATCTGAGTGCCTCAGGAAAGGAAAACAAACCATCACAATCATCCTGTTGACTGTTAACAATTACATCACTGGCTTCACTTACTTAATACAAGCGTGGTTAACCTGTGCAACATAAACACAATCTGCTTCCCTAATAGTTCTTTGAATAATTAACCACTCCAGGTTTCCCTGAGGTAGTTCTCAGCTTTAATCCTCAACCTCAGACTTGGCAGCAAACTTGCAAACAATCCAGCGTGGGTTTTTTTCTTCATCCAAGCAGGTAGGTCTTCGTCTTGCCAGGATTAAAAAGGGTAGTTTAAAAGAAAGCAAGGGTTATAAATCGATCCTGTTTGCTTTATGTGCATGTTAGACTCAAAGGAGCTTTTATATTGCGTAGCTTAAAGTTATAATAGAGCATGAATAATGTGCATCTGCCTTTTATTCCACCAGCAAAAACTCTTCTTAATTTAGACTGCCCACGCAACAAAACTTTTTGCACTGTAAATAATTTTCCTTCTTTACAGACGTTCATCTATATGAGGTTTTAAAATATTTAAAGCAATACACATGCATGCAACTTTTCTCCAGTATTTGTTTTTCCTACTGCAGAATTTTCTTCAAAATATCTCCTTCAAAGCTTTAAAGTTGTATGAGTGTCTTTTTTCTATTGAACACAAAAGAAGATATTTTGAAGAATGCTGAAAACCTGTAACCACTGAGTTCCAGTATGTTTACTACAGTTTTCTTTAAAATGTCTCCTTCAACTCGATAGTTACTTGTTTTAAAGCTTTATGAGTTTGCTTCTTCAGTTGAACATAAAAAGAAGATATTTTGAAAGCCAACAACTGTTAAAGTTCAACATTACTTGCATCTGATTACAGACAGAATATTGTACCATGATAAACAATATAGGGAGCATGCCACAAGTGAATGAATGCACGAATATTAACCAACTTTACCTCAGATACATTCACTGCTAAATATTGCTCTCCCATAACCACTTTTTTTTTTGACAAAAAAAAATTAAGAAACCTGTAGCCATTGACTTCTGTAGTAGGAAAAACAAATGGAAGTCAATGGTTACAGGTTTCCAGCATTCTTCAAAATATCTTCTTTTGTGTTTAATATAAGAAAGAAAGTTTTAAACAAGCAAAGGGTGAATAAATGAGGGCAGAATTGCAAGTTTTATGCAAACTATCCCTTTGAACACTATTTAAAAGTTTGCAATCAGTTACAAACAATCAAAAGCAAAATCCAAACATCAACCTTTTAATTTTTAAACATCATGCATTCACACTGAGGTAAAGTTATATTACCTCAGTGTGAATGCATGATGTTCACACTATTCACACATTTGGACTTTCTCCTTTATAATATTATTAAAATACAAATTCTAAACAGTGAAATTATATAAGCCAACGACTATTAAAATACAACAGTGTTCATAGTCGATTAAATAGTGCTAATGTTGTTCTGACATCTGATTTCAGACCGAATAATATCATGGTAAACACTATAGAGAGCATGCCACAAGTTGTCATTAAAAGAGTATATGCGAATATAAAACCAACTTCACCTCAGTTGCATTCACTGCTAAATATTGCTCTCGCATACCCACTTTTTTTTTTTTGAAGATTAAAAAACCTGTAGCCATCAACTTCCATAGTAGGAAAAAACAAATACTGTAAAAGTCAATGGTTACAGTTTCCAGCATTCTTCAAAATATCTTCTTTTGAGTTTAATATATGTAAGAAAGGTTTAAACAAGCAAAGAGTGAGTAAATGAGTGAGTAAAATCTCTTTAAACACTATTTAAAACCTTGCTCTCAGTTAAAAACAACCAAAAGCAAAATCCAATCATCAACTACTTTAATTTTAAAACATCATGCATTCACACTGAGGTAAAGTTGCTTTTATATTCACACATTCCGACTTTCTCCTTTATAATATAATTAAAATACAAATTATAAACAGTGATATTATACTGTATAAGCAGCCAACAACTATTAAAGTACAACAGTGTTCACAGTCGAATAAATAGTGCTAATGTTGCTTTTAGTATACAGTCTGAAATCAGATGTGCATATGATATTTACATCTGATTTCAGACCGAATAATATCATGGTAAACACTATAGGGAGCATGCCACAAGTTGTCATTAAAAGAATATGCAAATATAAAACCAACTTCACCTCACTTGCATTTACTGCTAAATATTGCTCTCGCATACCCACTTTTTTTTTTTGAAGATTAAAAAACCTGTAGCCATCAACTTCCATAGTAGGAAAAAACAAATACTGTAAAAGTCAATGGTTACAGGTTTCCAGCATTCTTCAAAATATCTTCTTTTGAGTTTAATATATGTAAGAAAGGTTTAAACAAGCAAAGGGTGAATAAATGAGGGCAGAATTGTACGTTTTATGTAAACTATCCCTTTAAACACTATTTAAAACTTTGCTATCGGTTAAATACGACCGAAAGCAAAACCCAAACATCAGAGGTAAATTTGGTTTTATAATCATCAATTCTGACTTTCTCTTTATTATATTAATTGAAATAAAAATTCTAGACAGTGAACTTATATAAGCAGCCAACAACTATTAAAGTACAACAGTGTTCACAATCGATTAAATAGTGCTAATGTTGTTCTGAAGTCATATTTACAATCTGCTTTCAGACTTGATATTCAAAGTATCATGGTAAACACTATAAGGAGCGTGTCACAAGTGAGTCACTGAATGAATGTGTGAACATAAAACCAACTTCACCTTAGTTGCATTCACTGCTAAACATTGCTCTCGCTTACCCACTTTTTTTTTTTTAGAAAGATTAAAAATACCTGTAGCTATCGACTTTCATAGTTTAAAAACAAATACTATGGAAGTCAATGGTTACAGGCTTCCAGCATTCTTCAAAATATCTTCTTTTGTGTTTAATGGAAGAAAGAAAGGTTTAAACAAGCAAAGAGTGAGTAAATGAGTGAGTAAAATCTTTTTAAACACTATTTAAAACTTTGCTCTCAGTTAAAAACAACCAAAAGCAAAATCCAAACATCAACTATTTTAATTTTAAAACATCATGCATTCACACTGAGGTAAAGTTGCTTTTATATTCACACATTCCGACTTTCTCCTTTATAATATAATTAAAATACAAATTATAAACAGTGATATTATACTGTATAAGCAGCCAACAACTATTAAAGTACAACAGTGTTCACAGTCGATTAAATAGTGCTAATGTTGCTTTTAGTATAGAGACTGAAATCAGATGTGCATATGATATTTACATCTGATTTCAGACCGCATATTAGGTATCATGGTAAACACTATAGGGAGTGTGTCACAAGTTGTCATTAAAAGAGTATATGCGAATATAAAACCAACTTTACCTCAGTTGCATTCACTGCTAAATATTGCTCTCACAATTTTTTTGAGAAGAAAGATTTAAAAACCTGTAGCCATCGACTTCCATAGTAGGAAAAAACAAATGGAAGTCAATGGTTACAGGCTTCCAGCATTCTTCAAAATATCTTCTTTTGTGTTTAATAGAAGAAAAAAAGTTTTAAACAAGCAAAGAGTGAGTAAATGAGGACAGAATTGTAAGTTTTATGTAAACTATCCTTTAAACACTATTTAAAACTTTGCAATCAGTTACAAACAACCTAAAGCAAAATCTAATCATCAACTATTTTAATTTTAAAACATAATGCATTCACACTGAGGTAAAGTTGCTTTTATATAATTAAAATACAAATTATAAACAGTGAATTTACATAAGCAGTCAATGGCTATTAAAGTACAACAGTGTTCCCAGTCGATTAAATAGTGCTACTGTTTGTTCTGACATCTGATTTCAGACCGAACATTCAGTATCATGGTAAACACTATACGAGCATGCCACAAGTGAATGCGCAAATATAAACCAACTTTACCTCAGATACATTCACCACTAAATATTGCACTCACTTTAAAAAAAAAGCCATCACATCATATGATTTAAAACAGCGTATTTACCAAGACATAACACACACGCACGCATATAAAACGTCTGTAAGCCATACTAAACTTCTCGTACCTGCATGAACCGTGAACGCGCCTCTTTTCGCTGCTGCTCCGCGAGTTTTCTAATGCAAGCTCGTTGGGTCGGGTTTCGTGTGATGGTGATCTGATGACTGGGGCACTGGACGAGCTCTGAGCTTTCCTTTCGCTTTTTTAAGGATGTCTCTGCTGTGTGGCGTTTCTGGCTCGCTGTGTTTTCTTTGCTTTAACCCTTAATTCAGCACTGAGTAACCGGGACACAGAGCAGAGGCTATACTAGCGGTCACGCGGAGAGTTTTGACATGAGGGAAATTAAGAGTCAGCTCACATGCAAAATAAAATAATTTAGTACAGATTTCTGCTTAAAGAAACATACATTGTAATATATGTGCATGAAGAAGATAAAGTAATTGGTTTAATTACTTACAGAGGTGTTATTATTAATTATTAGTGGTCAGATTACGCTGTCGGATGTTATGGTAATGGGTATTCGATAAGGTTGTATTAGTTAATGCATTTACTAATATGAACAAACAATCAACAATTAATTCATTACAGTAATGTTCATGTTAAAAACTAACAGATGTTCACTGTTAGTTCGTGTTAACTGTCGATGCATTAACTAATTAACATTAAGTGTTAATGCATTAGTAATTGTTAAACTATGATTAATAAATGCTGCATAAGTGTTGTTCATAATTCATGTTCGTAAATACGTTAATAAATATTTATTGCAAGTGTCTATTTAATGAAAATAATTATTAATTTAGTTTAATAGTTAATTTAATAATTAATTTAGAGGATGACGAACAGAAATGCACTTTGCTTGACACATATCCACTCAACCTCTCCCTTCAACTTCAAAACAGCGTGTTTCGCTTCCCTTAAAGGGACAGTTCACCCCAAAACGAAAATTTACTATTTACTCTCCCTCAAGTGATTGAGAACCTTTATGAGTTTCTCTATTCCGCTGGACACTAAAGTAGATATTTTGAAGAAAGATGAAAACCAAATACAATGGAAGCCAATGGTTCAGTGGCGGCTGGTCAATAGAGGGCACTGGGGCGCCGCCCCCTTCAAGTTAGCCCCCTTTAATATGTTAATATTTATTATC
The DNA here is from genome assembly GCA_903798205.1 of Danio tinwini. NCBI lineage: Eukaryota > Metazoa > Chordata > Actinopteri > Cypriniformes > Danionidae > Danio > Danio tinwini. The sequence continues at coordinate 2,153,916 of CAIGQZ010035043.1, forward strand.
ACAAATATTAACAAAATTAATTGATTTAATTATAACATTCTAACATTTATTGTAGTCATACTAACATTTATTGAAAAAAATGTATGAACAATATTTTTTCATATGTGTGCGGGGCGCCAGACTAATAAGTGTCTATGTAGGTACACAAACTTTTGCAATGCAAGTGATATGACGATAAGCTCTAATTGGCCTGTTTTAAATTGTCCTTGGGGCGCAGCGCTCTGCGTCCCGAACTCTCCCATTTTTGTTGTTAGAACGAATCATATTTGCTTTTATATGATTGGTCTTATGTGATTGGACCATTCTCATATAGACCGTTCACTCAGCAACAGCTCCTCAGTTAACTGACGACTATTAATCATACTGAAAGCAAGTGCAATTTCTCAAGGTGAAGAAAAAATCTGTTGTACCCTTGCAAAGATATCCGTTCACAAGGCGTTTGGATGAAGAAGAAAAAAAGAATCAAGGAGCTTGGACCAGATCGACCTTCTGTCAAGTGATCGCGAGCGCGCGTATACTTGGGGCTTTTCCAGCACTTGTTATGACAAACGGAGTTGGCTGGCAGGTTGTGATGTAAGTCATGCCTTTACTGTTTTCCGTGTTTGCTGTTTCAAACAGCATGACGCAAGAGAGGCTGAATGCATTGGCCATGCTGTCAATAGAGAAGAAACTGAGATGACTGACTTTAACCAAAAGGTTATTGAGAAATTTGCAAGCCAGAAAGAGAGCAAAATTTATTGTCAAGTAGTGCTACTGGCCAGTGATTAGGCAACATTTATGTGTGTGTTTACTGATTATCTTAATTACTTCATTACTGATCATAAACCTAAATTGCAGTAAACTGAACTGATTTGTGATGCATTTATTGTATGTTTTAGTCATATATTTTTTGATACATCACCTGAAAAATGGCTTTTACACTTACTTTACCAACAGTTAGAATTTTTTCTGGTGTTTGCGCCCCACCCCACCCACACATTTTTTAACACCAGCCGCCACTGCAATAGTTACAGGTTTTCAGCATTCTTCAAAATATCTTCTTTTGTGTCTAACAGAAGGAAGTCAAAAAGGTTTGAATACAAGTAGGGCAAGTAAACGATGATAGTATCATCAGTTTAGTTTTTTTTTTTTTACAGTTTCAATAAAATACTATAGTAATTTATAGTAATGGTGGGCAACACTGTGGCTCAGTGTTTAGCACTGTTGCCTCACAGCAAGAAGCTTGAAATAAATGATATTTTACACACTTATCTTACAAACTAAGTCAACTAAAGCAAGATAATTCTGTACTGTTGTACAAGGTTGTTATTATTATCAATACAGTTTATTTATTTATTTATTTATACAATGTCGTAAATCTTTTTATTAATTTATTTAATGTCTTTTTTTATTAGTTCAATTTATTGATTTACATTTGGGGCGACACGGTGGCTCAGCAGTTAGCACTGTCGCCTCACAGCAAGGAGGTCCAGCTGGTTCGAGTCCCAGCTGGGCCATTTCTGTGTGGAGTTTGCATGTTCTCCCCGTGTTTGTGTGGGTTTCCTCAGGGTGCTTCTGCTGCCCCCACAGTCCAAACACATGCGCTATAGGGGAATTAAATAAACTAAATTGGCCATAGTGTGTAGTGTGAGTGAATGAGTGTGTATGGGTGTTTCACAGTACTGGGTTGCAGCTGAAAGGGCATCCGCTGTGTAAAACTCATGCTGGATAAGTTGGCAGTTCATTCCGTTGTGGCCACCCCTCATAAATAAAGAGACCAAGCCAAAGGAAAATGAATGAATGAATACTATTATGGTGTTTTGAACCAAGCAGCTACTTGAATTAATCTGTCGTGGTAATACTATTGCTATGGTATATGGTAAATTACCTTTAGGTAATATATAACAATCATGAGTGAGTTTTGTTTTAAAATAAGTAACTAAAGGTGTACTTAATCTAAGCTAAGCAATGTGAAAGTCTGTTTTGTTATTTTTTATTAAGATTGACTCAAAGCTATAGTTCACCCCAAAGATTGTTAGTTGTTGAACACAAAAGAAGATATTTTGAAAAATGCTGAAAACCTGTAACCATTGACTTTCATTTGTTTTTCATATGGAAGTCAATAGTTACAGCTTTCAGCATTCTTCAAAATATCTTCTTTTGTGTTCAACAGAAGAAAGAACTCATAAAGGTTAGCAACCCCTTAAGGGTAAGTTTTTGGGTGAACTGTCCCTTTAAATACCCACTGACCAGAGACCAGTGTTTTACATGGTTCCTACAAACTTTAGTAAGCACCTAATCTGGCTGCTTCACTAAAAGAAATGTTCCTAAAGAATCTGTAGGTTTGCACATTCTGTTCCACGCTAAAAGAAGTGTCCAGATTTGACACGTGTGGTGTTGAGTCAGTATGTCAGCTCTTTCTGCGCTTCGGGTATCAGACAGACGGACACCTAAGCCGGAGGGTGGAGTTCAGTTCAGACCGCAGACGCTTGCTTGCTATGCAGATCCATCCTACCTGATCCACTGCTCTCGACTTAAAATCAGAGTTCACCCCAAACTGAAAACTCAGTTTGCAATATATTAAATAGAAATGGGGAGATGCGGCGGCACAGTGGGTAGCGCTCTCGCCTCACCTTGCTCCCGCTAGTTCGTGTGGGTTCGTGTGGGTTTCCTCCAGGTTCTACGGTTTCCCCTACAGTCTAAAGACATGCGATACAGGTGAATTAGGCTAAATTGTCCGTAGTGTATGTGTGTGTGAATGAGAATGTATGCATGTTTCCCAGTGATAGGTTGCAGCTGGAAGTGCATCCACTGCGTAAAACATATGCTGGATAAGTTAGCGGTTCATTCCACGGTGGCGACCCCAGATTAATAAAGAGACTAAGCTGAAAAGAAAATGAATGAATGAATAAATACAAATATGTTAAATGGCAATGTCTTCTTTTTATTTCATTTCCAAGATATATGTGCAATGGTTGGTGCAAAATGAAATTATATCATTTGCATTTGTCATTTCCAAACATTTTTAATATGTAAATTGTATCATCATTGTAATGCTTTATAAGTTGTAAATATTAAATGGGAAATGTAATAACGCAAATTGAATTTGAAGTGTACACTACCTGACAAAAGTCTTGTCGCCTATCCATGTTTTAGGATCAACTAATAATAACTTGACTTCTAGTTGATCATTTGGTATCAGAAGTGGCATATATGAAAGGCAAAGGCCTCTAGATTACGCTTATTTGACCAAAATAAAATATGATATCTTTTTTAATGATTTCATTAGGACAGTAAGGTCTGACTTTGCTTAGACAAAAGTCTTGTCACTAAACAGAAATAATGTCCAGTATAGAATATAAAGTCATGCTGCAGTGGAAACAGAATGAATATTGTGTCTGACTCCATCATGAGCTTGGAGGACTGCATCCATACATCTCTGAATGACCCAAATCACTTATTAATAAAGTCATCTGGAATGGCGAAGAAAGCCTTCTTGCAGGACTCCCAGAGTTCATCAAGATTCTTTGAATTCATCTTCAATGTCTCCTCCATCTTACCCCAGACATGCTCAATAATGTTCATTTCTGGTGACTGGGCAGGCCAGTCCTGGAGCACCTTGACCTTCTTTGCTTTCAGGAGCTTTAATGTGGAGGCTGAAGTATAAGAAGGAGCGCTATCCTGCTGAAGAATTTGCCCTCTCCTGTGGTTTGTAATGTAATGGGCAGCACAAATGTCTTGATACCTCATGCTGCTGATGTTGCCATCCACTCTGCAGATCTCTCACATGCTCCCATACTGAATATAACCGCAAACCATGATTTCTCCTTCACCAAACTTGACTGATTTCTATGAGAATCTTGGGTCTATGTGGGTTCCAGTAGGTCTTCTGCAGTATTTGTGATGATTGGGATGCAGTTCAACAGATGATTCATTGGAAAAAAAATCAACCTTCTGTCACTTTTCCAAATGATCAACTAGAAGTCAAGATATTATTTGTTGCTCTGAGATTGATACAGTATATACAAGCAGAAATTGTAGCAAAATGATCATTTAATTAGTGTTTTAATGATCCTTAATTTAGATTCACGGTTAGGAAGACTTTTGCTACTCATATGCTTCCATAAATCACTATTCCTATTTTCTTGGCACAGTGAAATGTGGGCTCTCGGGCTGGACAGATCAGGGAAACTCCTCAACCTGGCAGACCCACAGCTCAATATCAGAGGTCAGATTTCCCTGTCGGATGTTATGGTTCGCTTGGAGGATGGGATAAAAAAATAAAAAAGAAAGAAAAGAAGTCACAATTTTCCTCTGGACAATGTGTGCAGAGTGAAAAGATCAGGGGTCTCATTTATAAATGTGGCGCATGCACAAAACAGGGGTGGAAATGTGTGTATTCCACTTCCCACGCAAAAGTTGTAATCTATAAAAAATAAACTTGATGGAAGAATGTGCGCAATGTTAGTAAACTCTAAGCACATTTAAGCAACACATTTAACCTAAATATTGACCCAATTAAACCCCTTTAAGTCATCATATAAGCCATAATCAACAGTAAATATATTACAATTTATTCTGATGTACACAAATTTAAAAATCAGATGGCAGAGCTATTTAAAGAGATCTAAAATTTTAAATGACCTTACTATTTACTCTCCCTTTTTTTAACATTTATGAGTTTCTTCTGTTGAACACAAAAGAAGATATTTTGAAGAATGCTGGTTGCTGGCACCCATCAACTTCCATAATATAAAATAATAGATTATTATTTTTTTAAATAATATTATTTTTTT
>CAIGQZ010035043.1:2200588-2213657 GCA_903798205.1 Danio tinwini
ATTAATTGTGCTTTGAATTAACAAATTGTGTTTTGAATTTATGAATTGGATTTGCATATTTATGAATTGTGATTTGAATTTATGAATTGGATTTGCATATTTATGAATTGTGCTTTGAATTTACGAATTGGATTTGCATATTTATGAACTGTGCTTTGAATTAACAAATTGTGTTTTAAATTAACGAATTGTGTTTTGAATAATGAATTGGATTTGCATAGTTATGAATTGTGTTTTGAATTCACAGATTGTGTTTTGAATTACGAATTGGATTTGCATAGTTATGAATTGTGTTTTTAAATTACCAATTGTTTTGAATTCATGAATTGGATTTGCATATTTATGAATTGTGATTTGAATTTACAAATTGGATTCACGACTTTATGATTTATGTTTCGAATCTACGAATCATGTTTTGTGTCTTTACAAATTGCATTTTGAATTTAAAAATTAATTTTGTAAATGTATTATGTTTGAAACTGATCTGGCTCCATAATAATGCACTGAAAAAAATATTTATTGAATTTACTAAAAAAGATTTTAAGGTAAGTGGTTGCAAACAATTTATTTGGGCTGAATTTAAACAAACAGATGAAGTTGAACATTACTAAATTTGACTTGATTGTTTAAATTTAGTCCATAAAAATGGTTTGCAACCACATACCTTTAAAATAACATTTAGTAAATTCAATTAATCATTTTTGTTTGTTCATAAATATGGAGCCAAATCAGTCTCAAAAATAATACATTCAATTATGTATCAAATATGTAGTTGGCTTTATATGGCTAAGATTATAACCTCTCATTGTTTCTCAATGTTCCATTTACCTGTATATAAATTACAGAGACCAATGGTTCTTGGGATCAAAAACATGTAAACCTCTATGTATTTCCACATTAAAACAACACAAGAAATGCCAAAAAATATTGCTACACATTTTGAGAAATGTAACAGCAAAATAAGCTGCAATAATCATAACAGAAATCCCTGATATTCCATGACTATACTGGGAAAAATAAGTATTTTGTGATTCATGTTTTTATTTCCCCCCCCAATTTATGTATGCTTTTGAATTACATTATGAGAGCTTGACCTTTCTTACAACAATTTTTAATCATAAAAATCTCAAAAAAGTGACTTTTATGAACATTTTTAATAGTTAAAATTATGTATTGTCTGTGTTGGTGTTGTATATTACAATACAAAAACCTTGTGATAAACTGCCAGTACATTTCAGTCATCTTACAGACTTGTTCCTCTATATATTATCTATTATATTATTCCAAACCACTAAAATGTCAATAAAAGTCACTTTGTTAAATTGTAGAATTGAATTTTCAACATTAAGTCAACAGAGCAGAGATCACCATCCCATAATGCACATAAACAGAAAACACTAGTGAATCACAATTAATCAACAGATCAATTTTACAATGCATCATAAAATTCCCAATCATTTCAATGTCTAGACTTTAAAAATGCCATGATATTCCAGAAATCCCCTGGGAACTTTAAATTACAAAACCCAGAACTTCATAAACATTGGCCCCGTCTGCAATGCACAAGGATGCAGTCGAGATTCAACAAGTTGAAGAAGAAAATGTGAAGCAGACTCACCTGTAGCTCCTCCAAAAGCTGCGGTGTGTCTGTGATGGTTAGTTTGCTCAGCTCTTTTCAGGTCCTCCTTGTGTTTTGTTCACCTCCCCCTCTGTCTTTCATTCTCCCTCTCTCTCTTTCCCTCTCTCTCTCAGACTGAAAGAAGGGAAAAGGGGGTGTGGACGAGCGAGCAGGAGCTGGAACACAGAGAGCTCTTTGTCTGCTTTCTTCATATGGTTTCCTTCAAGCATGCATACTGAACGCATTATACCATTATATATTTTCATATTTAAAGTAGGAACGGCGTGCATTGATTTTTTCTTTCTTTCTTTCTTTACGCCAGTCAGGGGAATGAAATGTAGCAGCACTAAAACTGCCCGTGCTTGTTATGAAAAGTAACCAGTGCAGAGTGTTTTCTCTAGAGGAGAATAAAGTGTATAACACACAAAAGCGTTTGGCAGATCGCTTTCACAGAGCCCCTGCGATGATTCCTGAGCAAAGTAAGACACTTACAGTCTCAATGGGAGCCCATCTAAAGCCGGCTGATCTTCTGACACATAAACAAGGTGTCTGTTGCAGGATAAACACTGTGGGATAGACTTAACGGTAACACTTTAATTCAATTCAATTTATCTTTATTTCTATAGCGCTTTTACAATGTAGATTGTGTCAAAGCAGCTTCACATAGAAGATTATAGTGAATTGAAACAGTGTCAGTTCAGTTTTCAGTGTTGAAGTTCAGGTCAGTGTGGTTTAATATTCACTGCTGAGAGTTCAAACACTGAAGAGCAAATCCATCGATGCGCAGCTCTACAGATCCCGAACCATGCAAGCCACTTTACAATAAGGTTGTATTAGATAATGCATTGCAATGAGCAAACAATGAACAATACATCTATTCCAGGATTTGTTGATGTTAATGAAAATAAAGTTGATGTTAACTCACAGGGTGTTAACTAGGGCTGCATGATACTGGCAAAAACTGACGTTACAATATTTTATATTTCTGCGATATACACTCACTGGACACTTTATTAGGTACACCTTACTAGTACTGGGTTGGCCCAATTTTGCCTTCAGAACTGCCTTAATCCTTCGTGGCATAGATTCAACAAGGTACTGGAAATATTCCTCAGAGATTTTGCTCCATATTGACATGATAGCATCACGCAGTTGCTGCAGATTTGTCAGCTGCACATCCATGATGTGAACCTCCCATTCCACCACATCCCAAAGGTGCTCTATTGGATTGAGTTCTGATGACTGTGGAGGCCATTTGAGTACAGTGAACTCATTGTCATGTTTAAGAATCCAGCCTGAGATGATTCGCGCAGTAGCCATCAGAAGATGGGTGTACTGTGGTCATAAATGGATGGACATGGTCTGCAACAATACTCAGGTAGGCTGTGGCGTTGACACGATGCTCAATTGGTACTAATGGGGCCAAAGTGTGCTAAGAAAAAATCCCCCACACCATTACACCACCAGCCTGAACAAGTTGATACAAGGCAGGATAGAGCCATGCTTTCATGTTGTTGACATCGAATTCTGACCCTACCATCTGAATGTCGAGACTCAGATAGACTCAGAAATCGAGACTCATAATAACAGGCAACATTTCTCCTATCTTCTATTGTCCAATTTTGGTGAGCCTGTGCCGATTGTAGCCTCAGTTTCCTGTTCTTAGCTGACAGCTGCACCCGGTGTGGTCTTCTGCTGCTGTAGGACGTGGTCATGGTTGGACGTGTTGTGCGTTCAGAGATGAAAAAAATAAATGAAAAGGAGTCTAACGGTATTGAGGTACAGCAATAAAATAATCAAATGCAAAATAAAACTGCATACAGTAGTCAACATTTAAAGAGGATCAAAACCACCACAAAAATCTAATTTGTCCTGTTTTTTTTTAGCTTTTCTGATCAGCATTCCACTTCAAATGTTGACTATCAAATCTTCATTGTATTAATAAATACAATTAATCTTTGTTGAAGCTTCAAGTTTGATAATTTCTTATGCCCAAATGGTTTAAGTGAAGTTTCACAAACTAATTTCGAGAGGAGCACATGATATGATTGAGCATGTCTGGCTTCTCATCTGTAATCTGTAATAATCCAATCAGAGCGATCCAAGCTTACTATAAATGTATTGTTTTCTATCTTCATTTTGGAAGAATCCTCCCTCTTCCACCCCATTTCCTTCTTTTCCTCCCTTTTCTAAGGAGGCTCTCGAGACCTACCTGATCTCGGATCCCCTTATATGCTTATTGACCGGGCGGGAGCCTTGGGCTCAAGTATCTCCAAGCTCAGGGTTCTCTCCCGGGACAGCATGCCAAACCTGCTATAAACGCTAAGCATATCTAAGTGGGAACTCTTGAAATTATAATTATATTCCCAATTCAACATAGATATGATGATGTAACGATTACAGACTCGCACATTGCGATATCTATGCTGAAATGATATATTGTGCAGCCCCCTAGCATGTTAACAAGCATGAATTCAGATGTTATTAATGTATTAGTGAATGTTGAACTATGATTAATAAATGCTGTACAAGTGTCATCTATAATTAATTCATGTTAGTAAATACATTAACTAATGAAACCTTGTAAGGTGTGACCGATTTTGCTCGTATTTTACTGCTGTATTTGTACTAACTATAAAGGGTCCATTCACACAAAATGAATTTTTCTATTGTTTTTTAATGTAAACATGCACTGAATGGACATGTTTGATGGTTACCCAAGCGCTGCATATTTTAGACACTGTGTCAAGTTAAAAGAGCTTCAACGTTTATATGCAGCGCAGCTCATCAGTGTCCATACCTGCCAACATTTATCTCAGAAAATCCGGGAGGGGGGGGATTGGAGGTGAGCAGAGCAACCGGAAGGGGTGCCTGGTCTGTCTGCGATCTGGGGGTGTTACGCCTCATTTTCAGGGCAGGGGCATCAGCTTCAACGTCAAGTTGCGGTCTGTGTTAAAAACCGCTCCAGTTGGTCCACCGTTTTTATGTTGTTAAATAAAAAAAAAGGACTGGGTGTGTTTATATCACCCCAATATGACGGTCTATACACTATACCTACACATATGTCTGTCCAAACAGCTTGAAAAGTAGATTTTTCACCATAGGTGCCCTTTAAATTGTGGCTGCTGAGCGCATGCCCACGGGTCATCAGCTTCAACGCTTCCCATTCACTTTGAATGGGTGACCACAGGCGTTGCCGAACTGCATTGTGGATCCGTCGGCACAGATTTAGTGGTGTTGATCGCTGCGAAAGTTGGGACTTTCAACTTTTCAAGTGCCGACCGAAGCGCCAGCCAATCAGATCCCTGTAAACAAATACACCAGCTCAGACAGTAGCCGATTGCCAACTAATTTCATTGGCTGACGCTGCTACAGTATGACAATCGCTTCAGCCCCAACTTCAGACACACCCTTTGTTAAGCATTGACGCTGAAGCCCCATGTGAATGGGGTGTTACAGATCGTACCAATCACCTAAAGGACCGGGGGAAGGGGTTGAAATTCATAGAGTTTTATGGGAGAAATGACAAACCGGGATGTGGGTCTGAAATACAGGAGACTCCCGGGAAAAACGGAAGTGTTGGCAGGTATGTCAGTGTCTGGTCCAAAATCAGAGGACCAATCAGAAGAGCTCATAGACAACCGTTGCAAGCTTCTGTTTATAGTAGAAAGTAGGCATGAAAAGTGTTTCACACCATTATTACTGTATTACATCATGTTCATTATATCATGTCACGTGTACCTCATGCTACACTGTGTTTTTTAAAACCCATTCCTGAGTGCAGCGTCTCATTTTTTTATAAGCAAAGACGCATTCGATGTGAATGAGCCCTTACTGCACTATTTTCCTTCAACCTGTAGTCAGTACTTTATATGTTTATTTATCTATCTCTACTGTGATTGGCTAAGTAAAATAATCAGTCCTGTGATTCCCATCCAATCAAATATGACAGCCTGACCTCAAGACATGGATGCTTTATGTGAAGGATTAAATTTGTCTAAGAAGATGCAAAATCATCACACTCAGCGAGCCAGAGACTGTTTAGATGATGAAGATGCTACTGTATGAGGACTAAAATCACCAAATGGCCATAAATAATCATTAAATGCACTGCAGAATGTTTCATTTTCACACACATGCACAAATTGACTGTATTCTGTTCAATAAGCAAAATAATCTGCCAGTTGAGTAAGCAAAATAATCTTGCTTTTCATTTTGACTTAAGATTATTTTGCTTGTTTTAAGGACAAACTCACTTAATTTTGTCACATTATGTCCTAAAACAAGGCAAAGGGCTCTATTTTAACGATCTAGGAGCAAAATCTAAAGCTCATGGCGCAAAAGCCATTAAGGGTGTGTCCAAATCCACTTTTGCTATTTTAAAGAGCCCCTATTTTGCAATAAAAAGGTCATGTTTTGGTTTTAGGGGTCTCCAACAACATGCTGTTATGAGTGCAAGTTCAAAAAACACTTTCATTGCCTTATAATATGCGTTTATTTTACCTAATTATCCTAGCGACTCCCATATGATTCGTTCATCGATTCATTTGTTCCCAAACTCCTCCTTAGCGCAAAGCTGATCTGCGCTGATTGGTCCGATGACCCAGTCTATTGCGATTGGTCAACTGCGTTCAGCACGAGACAGAGAGAAAAGCCCACCAACTCTATGAAATAGCAGCCAGAGCGTATATGAGAGCCCAATGCAGGAATGCAATAAAGCAACGCAGTTAAACACCAGCATATTACTCTACTCTTAAACCTAACCCCAAGTAATAACAACGACACACATTCAGTATTAATCCACACAGTGGCAAAAGTTGAACTATTTTGAAAACTGACCGCGCATGTGATGAACAGCTGATGGTGGCCATAGCGAAGGCAAACAGCAGAGAATGACCACTTCAGAAACACATTTAAAGCGGTAAAGTAGGATGCACGCGTCACGTTTTTAACCTAGTTTTGGACGTGATATGTGAACAGCCCCATACAGATTTAATCTGGGAGATACAAGTACAGTACAAGCACTGATCTATAATCGATACGTGATTACAAGCCGCGCGGGGTGATTATAACTTATAACACACAATTAAACACATATTTTTGCAAACTATACAAAACGAGGCAACCATTTTAATCACAATTACATGTTATGATCTGGAGCAAGAAGAAACTGCTCCATTTGAACTGTATAAATTACTGACAAAGTCCCTGTCAAAGTCTGACAAAGCCCCATAGTATCTGCTGCTCCTTCAATAGCAAACGGCCGGCGAATCTCGCGGTACAGCATAGGTTATTGTATCAATCATCAGAAAAATGACAGGAACAAACACAGCACTAGGTTGGCTATACTGTGGTGTTGTTGGGGAAACAAACTTTAATCCTTTATTCCCCACAGCCAAATCGAGAGGATAAAGAACATGCCTCCTCCAATCGGCCTCTTTACTTTCTCTTTCTGCCTGACTTATACTTCTGCGTCAAGCGCACATGTATGCTTCGGCACAGCCTACACATGGCCGCATAGCCCTCGCCGTAGCCATCGGCGACGCTGAGGCACACCTCTCCAAAAATTTTGCTACACGTCGCAACAACTTGGTAGCGCTGACAAGTGTGGGCGAGAGCCACACAAGTCCATTTAGTCCGCGGGTGTTTACAAGCGTGGAGTCCTGTGAAGGAGCTCGGGATGGACTGTTGTTTTGTGTTTACCTCATGATTATAGTTGTTGCACGTCCGCCGGTTACTGCCTCAAAATGAGCGAATTTGAGCCACTTGTACATTAAGGAAGCGTTCAGAAAAAACAAAACACCAGCGAAGAAACTCGACACAGAGGAACATAAACACCTACTGCCAGCTAGCGTTTCTGAAGTGTTATTGCAAAAGAACACAAAAAGCAAGCAGAAGTATACATGCACGGCAATGCGCAAGACATGCGCCGTGGGTCGCGCCAATCACTAGATGCAGAAGTATGAACCAGGCTTTAGTCTCTTTACTTTCGAGGATAAGGAAACGGTGGAAACTCACTCCACTGAAGACGTTCATTAGTCTACACTTAATTTCATTTGTTAAACACAAAGATTTGTTTCAAAACTATTTCTAAATTCAGTTCTAATCTCCAACAAACAAATAAATTACCAATAATAATGAAGTGTGGCGTTTTATCCAAACACACCTCCTGTTCTTATGCCCCATATGGTGATGCAGACGTCTCCAAAACCCGACAGGTGGACAAATCTAAACTTGGCAAATATAAATATGCATATAATAAATAATACTGCTAATAATAACAACATTATACAAATGCAGATTGTCATGAATAACCTAAAAAAGGCATGGAGGCATAAAGAAGGCATAGAGGCAGTGGTTTTTATATTTATGTAGAGAATAATAATTTTTGTAACATTTTAATTCTTTAATTGTTTTCATCTGTAAAGATATTTGTGTATTGCTGTACATCCTGTGTGCATTAAGCAATGTGTAAGCGTTTAGACCCACATAGACGCATAACTAACATGCTCTGCGCTCGACTTTAGAGCAGCTTTTAGTTGGTCAATGGCGCGGTCTATTTCACCAACAATGCGCCTTAACACAGCTCTTTTATAGACCAGCACACCCATGAGTCCACAAAGTAGCGCAAATAGATTTACTATTTAAACAACGTGGTGTAAAACATAAAAATTACTGTTGTGATGGTCTGTAAATAGCAACAAATCACACCAAACAATCTTGTGCTTTATTGTGCTGGGTGTATGATAGAGCCCATAATGTTTTGCTTGTGCAGAAAAGGATTCATGATTTGAGAATTTTTAGATATTTGGACTAGAAACAAGACAAAAAAATCTAAGTAAGAAGTTTTTTTTTTTTTTTGCAGCGTAAGGGTTACTTCAGGAAAAAATGATCTGTTTGATATCTCAGTGTTGTCTACAACTGTGTAAACTAAGCTGTGATGTCAATCGTCTCTAAGCAGCTAAAAAAAAAACACCCACAGCAAATCCTTCTTGTCTGAAACATTGAGCTCCTTTGTGGATCTGTCAAATATTTGCTTCTGTTTTGAAATGTCATACCTGGGTGATATGTGACGCCGCCAACCATATTCAGACCACCGTATCAGCCAAACACAAAGTAATGGTTGTTCTTCAACAGAAAACTGGGTCACTGAACCTATGATGAGAAGTATCAACAAACAAGTTCATGGCTATAGAAGCTGATATACTACTAGCAATACACCAAAAGTCAATTTTAAAGGAGACCTATTATGCACTTTTACAAGACGTAAAATAAGTCTCTGATGTGTCTAGAGTGTGTGTGTTTCAGCTCAAAATGTGGTTTATTTATAAACTAATTTCCAGAGGATCACGTGCTTATGTTTAAACACAGCTGGTACTACATTAGCTCTGTATATTTGCACCAATCAGATCAATACTGACACACAAAAAATTACCAGAGCTTTCTACTCCAGTCATCTTCGTCTTGAAGAATCCCCACTTCCACCCCTACTCCTCCCCTTCTCTGATAGGGCGGCATGGCAGCCCAGTGGGTAGCACTGTTGCCTCACAGCAAGAACGCCGCTGGTTTGGCTCTACGAGCCGGTCACAGTTTCTGTGCGGAGTTTGTATGTTCTCCCCGTGTTCGCGTGGGTTTTCCCAGGGTTCTCCGGTTTCCTTCCACCGTCCAAAGACATACACATAAGTAAATTGACTACTTCAAAATAGCATCCTAAGGCAACTCTTAGTCAGATTTATCCCAGCACGTTCAAAAGCAGGGGAGTTCTCGAGACCTACCTGAGCTCAAACTCTCCTCTTGCCCTTTAAATGGGAGGGAGCCCCGGACTTGAGGATATTCTGAGCTCAGGGCTCTCTCCTGGGACAGCATGCCAAACAAGATTTATTATCAATCATCAGCTAAGTGTGAACTCTTGAAATACCACACAGATAATGTTTTATAACCAGGGTTGGGTAAGTTACTTAAAGTAATCAATTACAAATGACTGATTACTACTGTTAAATTGTCATTTGAATATATTACTAATACGTTCATGTAAAAAGTAATCCGATTACTAATTACTTGACTTTGAAGTTACTTTTAAAATACAAAAACTGCAGCTCTTTCAGTAATTTAATATTCACTGAAAAACATGACAATGTGTTTAACACAGCAGATTTAAAGAGATAACTGGAGAACTTTAAATTATCTCATCATTTACTTAATCCTCACTTGTTTCAAACCTGGTTGTCCTTATTTTTTGTCCTTTTGAAAACTGGATGCCTGTAATGACCGACATTCATAATAGGAAAAACACATACCATGTCTGCGGTTGTGAAAACAAACTGTAAACGCTCAAATGTGGAATACATGTAATCTGGAATATGTGAGCACATCACGCAAGTGTGCATCACTACAATATGCGTGCATGCTGCGCACCTCCTGAAGAAAATAACGAACTTTCGCACTAAGACCCGATATGTGAACAGCCCCATAAACAGCTATGCTTCTCTTCACATTTTCAGAAGTTACCTTCACACCAGATCTTGCTCAAAAATCCAATTTAGCCTGTTTAGGATGAGTTGAGCTGCTGTGTTTTTGGCCGCCAAAGAGTATTGTTGAAGAATGCTTTCTGTTCACGTGCTTGAACAAGTAGCAGTCAAAAGTTCTTTAGAGACTGGACAAAGACTGCATTTCACAGCAATATTTTTGTTTTTACGCTTAATGAAATCAAAGCAATGTCTGTATTTCCAGTTACAGTTTTTCTTGTTTGCTTTGACCTGGTTAAAGAAACTAGGATCCATTCCATTTTCCTCATCACTATCCCAGCAGAGCAGAAGACATGTTTTGCAAATGTGTAAACTCTTTCTCATTGGATTGACATATTTTCCCCAACATTTGTCAAAACTAACACGGATGTTATTCAAGCAGTCTAAAATCCATTGTTTTAGCTATTGTCACCAAACAGAAACTATCTATTCCTAACCATTAGAAACTACCAACATCAGTATGAAATCACTAAACCACTGGTTTGACAAACCTTCACACAAATCTTCAATTAGCAATCAGTCCGCAAACCTTATCAAAACAGTGGAAGCTCTGTGTTGTTCTGTGCCAGCATGGATAGAGGAGGTCAATAGTGGCTATGTCTTATACTCACAATAGATGTGACTGTATACTGGTTTACATGTGTTTTCTCTAATATTTACAGTGTTTTATTACTTTTGTCTGTTTTGTTTTTTCACAGTACAGTTTTTCTTGAATGCTTTGATGCAGCCGTCAACTGAAACTACACATTTTCAAAACAGTCAACACACAGGCCTTAACAGCGGCCCTCATCGTCAAAATTACATATTTTGCTTGCAAAATGCACATACCGTGTCAAAACATTTAAAATATGCAACAAAAGCTCATTTCACCTTCAAACAACACAACTTGCAAACACGTATATGAGCTCTTTCAATTAATCGTTTCATAATGGACAACACAACACAAAATACAGAACTCTTTTGCCAATCCCGTTTGTTGTCTTTCTATTTGGGTTGTCAAATTTGCCTTTTTGCAAAGTGTTGGATCCAGAATAAGAAATGCTTTGATTAAATTTATACTGAATTCATGACATTTTTCAAACTGTGGCTGAAAACTCTTTTTTGGTCCGCTTTTGGTGCACACTCGGGTGCGATTGCTACATTCACACCTGCCCAAACAAGGCAAGGCAAGTTTATTTATATAGCACATTTCATACACTGTGGCAATTCAAAGTGCTTTACATAAACAAGAAGTGTGGTTTATTTATAAACTAATTTTGAGAGGCTCACGTGCTTATGATTAACACGGCTGGCACCATATTAGCTCCGTAATCTGTAATTAGATGATTACGCACACTATAAATAACCAGAGCTTTCACTCCAGTTATCTTCGTCTCGAAGTTCCCCCCTTCCACCCCTACTTCCACCCTTTTTCCTATAGGGCGACACGGCGGCCCATTGACTAGCACTGTTAGAACCCTGCCGGTTTAACTTCTTATTGGGCCGGTTGCCGTTTCTGTGCGGAGTTTGCATGTTCTCCCTGTGTTCGCGTGGGTTTCCCCCGGGTTCCCCGGTTTCCTCCCACCATCCAAAAAAATACACCATAGCCAATCTACTAAATCAAATTATTACCTAAGACAACCTTAGTTTACACTTCTCACACAGCGACAAGCAGAGGAGTTCTCGAGACCTTTCTGAGCTCGAACTCCCCTCTCGCCCTTTTAACGGGAGGGAGCCCTGGGCTCGAGGATATTACAAGCTCAGGGCTCTCTCCCGGGACAGCATGCCAATTACGCTTTATTGATCATCAGCTAAGTGTGAACTCTTGAATAAAAAGACAAGTATAAGAAAATAAAAAAGCTAATAATAAGAATGATTTAAAACAGATAAAAATGTGTTAAAATGGGTTATAAAAGAATAAAAAGAATTTCACCCTGTTTTGACTGAACTCTTGGAATTTCTAGTTTATATGATCCTAGAGATCTGAGTGATCTTTTAGGTTTGTATTCAGTCAGCATATCTGTAATGTATTGAGGTCCTAGGCCATTTAGTGATTTATAGACAAGTAATAATACCTTAAAATCTATTCTGAATGTAACTGGGAGCCAGTGTAGAGACCTGAGGACAGGTGTGATGTGCTCTGATTTTCTGCTTCTGGTCAGAATCCTGGCCGCAGCGTTCTGGATGAGCTGCAACTGTCTGACTGTCTTTTTGGGAAGGCCCGTGAGGAGGCCGTTACAGTAATCTATCCTGCTGCTGATAAAAGCATGAACAAGTTTCTCTAAGTCTTCACTGGAAACAAAGCATCTGATTCTTGCAGTGTTTTTGAGATGATAGTATGCTGATTTACTAACTGCTTTGACAGAGAACCTCATCTCTGTTCCCAAACACAATGACTTCGGTTTTCTCTTTGTTTAACTGAAGAAAGTTTTGGCACATCCAAACCGCACCAAGAAGGAAAACGAACTCTAGTGCAATTCAATCGAACTAAACAAGGCAGTAGTGAAAACACCCTGAAGAGCTATGTTAGTTTGCATACTATTCTTCTGAACTCATTGCATATTAAAACAGCATGAGGATGACTTTTGAGTTATGCATCTGTGCACACAAAGAGAGAGTTTGACACCAGCGTGATTGTCTCGTCTTCAGTGTAAAGTCTTTTTCTGTCTCTGACTCCTTCATTCTGTTTCTCTCGCCTCCGCAAACATATTTGTTTTTTCCCCAACGCCCTCTTCTCTTCACAGCTGCTCAGCCTCTCATTGAGTTACTTCTTTCACCAGTCTAGCGGGACTTTCTCAAAAGGGCGGCTGTGAGTGTGAGTGTGTGAGTGAGAGTATGTGTGAGAGTGAGTATGCATGTGTGGAAGTGTTTTTGTATGTGTGCTCATGTAAAAGAGTGAGTGAGAGAGCGAGAAAAAGAGAGAGAGAGAGAGAGAGAGAGAGAGAGA